>APFE030691919.1:0-16714 GCA_000404065.3 Pinus taeda | reverse complement strand
GTGCTACCTTTCACACCATATCATCATAGTAATCTATTTGTTTTAGGAATTCAATTAATTGCTCCTAAGTAATAGACCTCTTTCCCACTACCCAGCTCAGTGAAGAATTCTTAAATGCTCTTTGCTAGTTGTTTTTCATTTCACCCTCACAATTTACAGTTTGTTTTATGAAATACATACAGGCCCTGTAATCCCAGCAGCACTTAAGCTAGGATCTCAAGAAAACAACAACTACAGACCCCATTGCCCAATGGATTAGTTTCACCTGCAGAGAACACTCTAGAAGATATCAGAATCATCCTCCCAACTAAACATAAAAGACAATCAAACATTCACTTCATAACTAGCCTAAAAACTCCATTAGAACAGTAACAAAATCATAAAGAGAGAGCCCTCTCTGATTACAGCTTGGCTAGAAGCTGTAGTCCAAAGATTGGTTAGTAGTTACCCCGACCGTATTCCCTTGGGAGTCAAAGGGAACAGCCTGGGTGTTAACAAGAAGGACAATATTAATAATACAAGCAGCTACGAGGGAGTATGGGACTATAAACTACACTATCCAAAGAGTGGGAAAATGAAGTAACGAGGCGGTGCGAGGGGAGACAGAAGTGCGCTAGGAGGAGCTGCGCTAAGAGGGTTGTGCCATGGAGGAGGGTGCTACATAGATAAGCATAACAATAGCCATTGGATGTAATGTAGCTGATTGGATAGTGAAAATTCCGTTAGAAGGAGCAGGTAGGCTGCATTTATGGTGCAAATATTTGGCAATATGCCACCAAAGATGCATTTATGAGCAGAAATTGGAGGGAATGGTCAGATTTGAATTTGAAATTCCCTATAAATATGGCATTTTGGCCTAAATTCGAAAACTTTGCTTCCAGAAAATTTGTTTCCCTCCCTGTATGTCTAAGAACGATTTGGAGGACCTTTTGTCACAACCGAAGTTTGGAAATTTTCTTGAGTGGAGCCATAAGATCTTCCTTGAGAAAATGATTGATCCTATAGAAGCCGTTGTCTTTGGCGCCGAAACCCCTGAAATTACATTATTAATAGAAGCTACACTATCTATTCCTATGGCACCGAGGTCGCCTATCCTAAAACATCCGCTACTAAGGAGGAATAGAAGAAACCACAGGTTATACTGGTGAGGTAGTCACTGAGGGAGAACCCTACAGAGGTTCGACAAAAAGGGAAGATGGACAAGTTGAAACAACCACATGAACCCTTGGATCTTGATCTAGAGGAGCTTCACGATTGGGTTGAAGAGTTGGATGCTAAGAAGGGCGAGCCTATCACTAGGCTCCTGAACTATATCCCTCTACAAAAGAGCAAAGCAAAGGTACCCAAGGATCCCGATCCTGGCAAGCCTTTCGTCTCCACACTACTATTGCTGGAGAAAGTTTCCTTTGAAGGTGCATTATTTGGGTGCATCCCGACACTCAAGATGGAGAATTGGGATCTTGATGATCATGAGAAATTACCGCATTTAGCGACAATTAAATATTTGGTGAAGATATCCTATAAGGAGACCAAAGTCACGCAACTAGAGACTATGAAGTGGATCATCAGGCTTGAAAGAGAAGCATTGTTGAATATGTTGTGGGTGCCACACTTTAGCCGAACCACTATCAAAACAGTGTGTGAGCACCAATTTCTTATGCTGGTGCATGATGGTTGTCTCTAGCTAGGAGAGCCCAATGCCCATCCCCATCACAAATATGCTGATCCACCGTATCACCAAGTTTCCCTACCAAGGGGTGGTTGTTGCCAAGGAGTTTGGAGATAGGATTAAAGAAAAACAATCGTGGAGAAAACGAAGCGCGAGTTTGGCTTAGTGAAGAAGTCACGCAGATACTCTATCTGTTCCATCACCGACATGGCAGTGCAATTTTTTGCCCAAATTTTGGCTTGCAAGATTGTGAGAAAGTGTCGCACGGAAAAGGTCTTGGTGCTAGTAATTTCATTGGATGCATAGTGTGCGAACGAGGTGTATTATAACTGGGTACAATACCTCTACAAAGAGTTCCTGTTGAATTGTCGTGAAGCATAGAATGATAACAAGGCATTAGATTATGCCTAGTTGTGTTATTTAATGCCCTCTTCATGTGGAGGCTCCTAGAGGATAGTTAGTTTTGTCCACTAGACAATGATATACCAGAGGTCATGAAGTTGACTTCGCTATGGGAAATGAAGGAACCATAGAGGGTCATGGAGATAAAATTGTTTTGGGTGCTAGTCGAGATGGACCTTCACACCGCAGTCAACTAGAGGCCAAGGTTGTCACCAACATTGTTTAGGAAATTGGAGGCCTACATGGAGTCTAAAGCATATTTTCACAACATATCCATCCATGTGAGGTGAGATCCTAAGAAAGTATGATACAAATTTCCATACCTAGTCACTGACGGAGATGTACAGGAAGACGTGGGGAAATGGCCAAGTGAGTGGTGGTAGCCATTAGATCTTAGTACAGGAACTAAAACAACCAAGGAAATTTCCTCTGCGTAGGCCATAGTAGTGCATGAGTAAAAGGAAGCTGCACAGGCTACTGCTTGAGATAAAGCAACGCAGAAAAAGAAAGTTGTTAAGCAGGCCACAACCCAAACAAAAGGAAGCCTAGGAAAAGAAGGAAGTTGTCGTTAAGGCAACTACTGACAAGGAGCACACTGTGAAGGAGGCCACAATCGAAGTTGAGGAGTCTTCTTCTCAACATACCATGGACAAGGAAGGGTCCAAGGAGGAACGAGGTGGTGGCAAGGAGAAGATCACTCCCTTTAAATTGCAGAAGTAGACTAAGGAGATAACTTCTGGACCCAGGAAGAAGCAAAAGTCAAACAAGCATGCACATGCAGTTCCAATGGTCCTCATTGAGGGGGACTTAGATGAGATGAGAGACAAGGTCCATGACACAATGATGGAGCTATGAATGGAGTTCAAGTAGCAGTACATGCAAATGCTAGGGAACGTCCAGAAGGATATGTGTGAATTTCATATTCAAACAGGTCAAATTTAGGCGAGCGTGGAACAGACGAGTAGGATTCAAGCGAGCCTAGAACAAGCGACCACAACGGTACTAGAAACAGGTAGAACTCTGGACCTCATAGTTGTTCCTTTACCAAACGATTCACTACATGTAGAAATAGTTGAAGCAAACACCCAACTCAGACAGATAACAAATGTGGGAGTCAACTTAGTTGCACTGCCTATTCAGACACTCCATGCGCTTCATCAAAGGGTATTATACAACCTCAGGATCAAGGAGCATCATGAACTATTAGTTATTAGAGAAGTCAAGATGAATAATCAACATATTTTTTCATAAAAGCCTCAGGCGCTAAAGGAAAAGGAAGAATTGAAAGCTCAAATCTAGATCTTGGAGGCAAAAATTACACAGGCATGTCGACGGTGCCTGAACTTCACATTCCAGAAGATGCAACAACAATAGTGAAGATTTAGAAGTTGGCTGTCGTAGTTAGAGAATCGAAATATGAGGTTGGTAGAGTAAAATTTGAGTTCCAAATGAAGATCTCAGAGCTTGAGTTGAAATTGTAGCCAACAACTCCACTAGAAGTCAGGGAACAATGCAGAGAAGATATGAGAGAAAGTATGGCCACTTTGGATGCAGTCGTCACAGGCTACACACTATTCTTCAAGTAGGTAATGGAACTATGGAATAATTTGTAGGAGGACTCAAACCTACAGAAACTTGGCACATATATCAGGGAGATGCAGTGACATTTTGATGAACTTGGGGCAACTGCGTGCACTTTGGCGCCAGTCCAGTGCTTGGCTTGCCTAACAGAAGGAATGTAGCTTCAAACACAGATTGAGGATATGCAAAGGAAAGAAGCAAGGGTAATGGATTTCAATTGAAAAGATGGAAGACACAAGGTCTCATCATGAGATGGCTTGTTCATTATTGTTAGTTCTTCTGAATGGCACTGTCATTAGCTCGTTACCAAGCCAGGACAACAAACTTCAATTAATCTCTAAACAAATGCAAATGATTTCAATTGACTCTGAATTTATATCTAATAAACGGGACACATGCATTTCATGGGGTTAAAATGCATCCCTCTCGAGGTTATAGGCATCAGCTCACAGCAGAGCCATCCCTGGGGTATTAAATTTAATTTTACACTATGATTTACTTGGTTTTTTTTCTTTCCCTAGACTCATTATCATCTCTCTCAGAGAATGGATTTAAGATCCTTTTGGTAATGTTCTTTGGAGTTCTATATTTTAGAAGTATGAAGGTTTTCATATATGTGGGAACCTTAGTGCAGGTGATTCACTTTGCTTGAACAAGAGGAGCTTCAACTATATGCTTGGGTAATGGTAATATGGTCATCCTGGGAAGGTATCATTTTTTCATATTTCTTTTATCCTATTTCCATCCATTTTAATGCATTGGCTTCCAAATAATGTCACTTCTATTTATAATAATGAGGCTATTCAAAGTGAGACCTCGATGATTTCGACTGCTCTTGAGATGCTTTGTGGAAATTTTGATAGTTTGTTATTTCATTATGACACTATCCTTGCAGTTTATCATTTTTGATAAAAACTCTAGTATCAAAATTTTATTTGGATCAGTACTAATGAATAAATAATCCAGTAAAAAAAATGACCTAGCATGCATTATCTTTTGGAATAGTGAAATCTAGCAGGGAACATTTGTTTACATATGGTTGCAGGAACATTTATGGTTTAATTTTGGTTTTTTCCAAGGGAACATTAGTATAATAGTTGATTCACTTGCATGAGGACATGTAAGATGATCGGCATGGGGGGATGTCAGGCCCCAAAATTTTTGTACTTAATGCAAATTTTTTATTCATATGATGCCCTACTTATTCCCTTGTTTTACTATTTTATGAACTCTTTCTACACTCTTTTAATGCAATAGTGAATATTTGATCTTGAATTGTATTTTATATAAGAATACCTTTGTTATATGAATTTCCAAGATTAATGCTCATTAAAATATTTTTAATGTCGATTGCCTTGTTCTTGCATCGCACAGGGATCATGCACCAAGTATATTTGGAATACTTCATCATTCAAGCTTTCCACGAAGGAAAATTATAGCTCATAGTACAAACACGTGTTTAGAATGATCTTGGATCTCTTTTGATAGTCAAAGGTGGACTTATCTTTAATTGACATGTTCCTACACTAGAGAACAACCAATGTGGGGCTTTTGTACATCGGCACATTTTGAGGAAAACCCGAGAAAGTTTTTGTTCAAAATGTTGTTTGGACACCTACACATCAGTCAAAATGTACCCAGGTCATACAGATGGATTTTTATGGAATAATTAATGCTTCAACTCCAAATTGGAAGCAGTGTTCAAATAGCCAACTTCCTCCTAGAATTGCGTGTAGATGAAGTCGAATATGAAAATTCGAGGAAATTAGTTTTTATTCCAGTACAAGAAATTGAGTAATCCATGGGTGGTTTTCTAAAATTTGCCACTGTTTGGGGGATCCAAAGAGGTCTTTGAGGTGGATTTGTAGAAAAATTAGATAAAACCTAGATTTTCAAAGTAACCAAATAGTAAACTTTAGGCGCAATTTCTGAGGCAATAGGGATGAATAAAAAAATTCCAAGAGAGGTTTTTGTTGAAAAAATGACATATTAGGTTTCCTCCAAACATATTTCCTAGATTTACATTGATTTAAGAATTCTCAAGGTTCTTTGAGGCAGTTTTATAAGAAAATTGTTTCTCGAGAATTCCAACTTCGCAAAATTCGTATCAGATTTTTGTTTCTTCAATTGGATCATGGCTGAACTAGATCTCCCATCCATGGAATATTGTTGGGATTCAATCTCCATATTATTTACAAAGTATTGGCTTGTCTAAAGACAAACTTGTAATGTAAAAATATTATAAAAATAGAGCTATGGCTCCAAGCCTAGCTAACAAGCCATTGATTGTACTTTCATGTTGTTGGATCAAGTTTAGGGGGTTTCCCCCCCTTCCCTATGATCATTTGGGGCTAGATTACTGAGCTCAATATGTATTGAAGGACTAAAATTTATTAATATAATCTAAATGCCAGTTTTTATGCATCTTTCCTCTCTATTTCTTGTAATGTTTATCTTATTCGCATAAGATAAGTGTTTTCTTAAAAGGGAAACATGCTAGTTGGCTAGGGCCTAGCCAACTCAACTCGTTCTCCCTGTTTTATTGTGTTCTTTGTTAGGTACAAAAAATGTGCGGTGAGAAGGTCTCTTCTTGATGTTGAATATGCGTGATTGATAGAACTCTTTTGTGTTTCCTTTTTATTGCCAAAGTGTTCTCAAATCTAAGGGTTTGCGTGTGTTAAGTGTGTTTCATTTTTCTTGAAGAATTTATTTTTAAAGCACAAAAAACATTTCCTTGGTTTGAGAATTTTTCCTCTTGAAATCACTTTCCATTAATGAGTAGCGTTTATGGAATTATTCATTTTAATCTTGCTTAATGAACAGTTGAGGTTTCGTTTGAAGAATTGTTTCTTTGTAGCAAGAACTGTGAACCCACATACTCTAGTTAATATATATATATATATATATATATTTATATTATATATATATTAATATAATGTATGGTAATATATATATAATGAAGTTGTATGAAGGTAGTCGTCTTCCTATGTAACTTATTATATCTAAATCATATTCCTTGCTATGTTCATCATTTTTTTACAGTGTGGGAATTAATCATTATTGTTGTTCAAGTACAAGACTAAAAATATAAATCTTTTTATTGGAATCGAATCTATTCACAAACACAAGAACTTACCTTAACACAATGTTGAATATTCGAGGATGAATGAGGTAGAAAATATGTTTTGATATCTTGATTCTTCATTTAAAATGCAAGCGTTTGTTATTTTCATTAAGACTTGATAAAGTTTCCATTTTCTTTCACAGTTTATATTTCAGAGTTGCAATTTACATTTGAAAGAGCATGTGATTATTTGGAATTTTTATCTTTACCTAAGTTGAAGTTTTCCTTTTCACACCTCTTGATTGCATGCTTGATATCACAACATTTTTGTTAATTACAAAATATAAGATTGTCGAGTACATGAATTGTTCTGTCTTTCATAGTACAAGAACATATTATAGGGATTGTTCTATCTTTCCTAGTATAGGAACAAAGTGCAGGAACAAAATCATCTCGGTACAAGAACAGAGTAGTTCCAATACAAAAACATAGTCGTTCTGAGTGCAAGAATTGTTCTAGTACAAGAACTTTATCATTTTGTGGTACATGAAGTAGAATTGATATACACAAAAAATAAACTTATTCTTTCTTCCTAGTGCAAGAACTAAAAGTACAGGAACATATTTACTTTCTTAGAATCCTTTAAGTTTTTCGATTGAGTTATTGAATGGCATGATTTATTTCCTTCAGTAAAGTTTTTGATTGGTTGTTTTTGAGTGAATCCAGTTTCGAGAGTGGAGTGGCGTCATTTTGTTTGCAAGCGCAAGTAAGGATTTCAAGGTTTTCTTGTAATTTGTTCTTTTAGATTCTGCATGATTTAATTATAGGAATTGAAGTAGGGTTTGTAGGTTTCTGAAGTCCTTCTCCGACTTTTCTAGTGTTGAGCTTCCAAGTTTACGAACTCCCAGATTGGCAATTAAATTTTAGGTTGTTTATTACATCCAACAGTATGTATCAGGGGATGCTAAAGTGAAAGCGTTGTGGGACAAGTTAGGGACTTTATACCAATCTAAGTCTCTCATGAACAAATTGTTCCTACAAAAAAAATTGTATAGCCTAAGGAAGAAGGATGGAGACTCAGTGACAGAAAATCTGAATGCCTTTAATACTATGGTAAGACATTTATTGTCTGTTGAGATTAAAATTTCAAATGAAGCTAAGTGCATTAGTTTGTTGTGTTCTCTGCCAAATTCATGGGATAGTCTGGTTGTTGTAATAGGTAGCAATACAACTACCTTGAATTTTGATGAAATAGTCTCAACCTTGCTACCAGAGGAGATGAGAAAAAAAAATATGGAGGGACGAAATGGAGAATCCTTTTCTATATGAGGATGGTCCTAGAATAAAAAAAAAATATTCCTCGAGTGGGAGATCTAAATCTCCAAGAAAATCTGTAAAGTGTGCGGGAAATGTGTAAATAAGGGCACTTCAAAAAGGATTGTAGATCTAAAGCTCCTTAGCAAGGAAATGGATTTGATGATGCTCCTTCTACAGAGAAGAAAACCACCTTAGATGAAGGTGGGAATGTGTACTTGGCTTATTCTTCAAGTACACATGTAGATCATGAGGCATGGTTGATTTACTTAGGTGCATCCTTTCACTTCACTCCCCATATGGAGTGGTTTTGCGAGTATGAGAAATATGATGGTGGTGATATCTTCTTAGGGGATGAAAGGAACACTAGAATCATTTTACGTAGAAAAGTAAAGCTTAAGTTGTAAGGTGGAAGGATTAGAAAAATTATGGGTGTTCTACATATTCATGCAATAGCCATAAATTTCATTTCTGTAAGAAATATGGATGATGCAGTTGTAAAAATAGTGTTCAAGAAAGATTCCTGCAAGATGGTTCGGGAAGCACTAGTATTGATGTGGCAAGTTTGGATTGGAACCATGTACAAGCTTCTGGGTAGTATTGTTATTGATGGGTGCAACAATTTTGTGGATCTTGAAATGATCAAAATGGATACTAAACCAAGAAGAAAAGGTATTACAGACTCATGTGCAGGAATTCCTATATTATTTAGTGCAACGGATTGAAAAGATTGCGAATAATATAGATAAGGAATAGTTATAAAACATAATACACACACATCAATGCATTCAAAATAATAAAGGAGTTCACCAAACCCCCTGGCTATGTCTCCTAGTCCAGCTTTCAGTGTCAAACTCTATATTATGTTTTCAAGAACAAAGTTTATAGGTGTGAGCTCAATCAGAGCCATAACACAACAACAATGATATTACACAGGGATTTCACTCAAAAACTTCGAGTCTAAAGAGTGCACAAACTCTCCCTCTTAGTGCCTCTGATCAACTATTCGTAGCTGTGAGTTTTCTTTGACTCTCTGTCTCTCCTCTGTCTCTGAACTCTGAATTTGTTTTCTGCTCTATTATGGGATGGATTTTTAAGCTTAACAGTGCTTGGCTATTCATTTCCCTGTTCGTTCTCTCTAGCTCCCGACATTGTCCCTTCATCTCCATGCTGAGCGTTTAAACAATAATTGTAAAATGCTTAAGCCACTAGGACAAAAGTCAACTAATAGATGAAAAGACTAGTGGGAATGGGTGGAACCAATCATTTGGCCTTCACCAAGCACAAATCCTCAAAAAAAACATAATTCTAGTCCCAAAGGAAATACACAAAAAACATAGAAAATCGGACAAAAATGCCAAATGCGGATTTCAAATTTTGTAGTGCCACATCTATAATCCTCTGGGGTCTGCCTTGATTGTGATCGTAAGCTCACCATTGATCTTCATTCAATCCGATGGTTCACATCTAACCCAATCATCCAACTAGCTCGTGCCTTCTTCACCGTCTGATCCTTGATCGCTAATCTAACGGTTGATGGCCATTTCGAGTGGCCTACTTGCACGGAGATTACCCATCCGATAAAGTGGTTTTCTCTCTCCTGCGATGTGCTACATGTCAGCCAGTGTATGGAATCGAGTGGAGCCTCTCCAATACCACTTACCGCCTGAAGCCCGCCCGATATACCGTTTACCACAAAACTCAAAAAGGTTCATTGTTTTATTTATAAATATGTCGGGTCCGCCTGTGTTAAGTCCTCCCTTTAGGGATCTGCGATGTAATCTCTGCCATTGATCTCCTTCACCCTTCCGATGGCTATGATGGAAGCACTTGTCACGAGTCTTTAAGTTATGGCTCCCTATTCTTCTCCCTTCGTTCATGTCGATGTGATAAAGCAGCAATCGCATATTGCTTAAGCCTGCCATCATGTGTTAAGTCCTCCCTTTGGTTCCATGTGATGTGATATTGGTAGTTGATCTAGACCATTGATCTGCGGACTTGATCAATGGTTCACGTTGTTTTTCTTGTATCGCTATTGCATTTTTCTTAAGGTTAAGGCCCGTTAACACTGCTTGGCTTTGTCCGATGTGATATCAATGCTTTATTGCTGCAATTCAACCCCGATGCTATTTTCTGTGGTTTTAACATATTTAAAGACTTTTAAAAGGGTTGTTTAAGGTCCATTTTGGATCACACCTTCCGACTAAAAAGCTTTTGGACCACCAAAAGTTGGTTTTAGCCATTGATCAAGTGAGGATACTGCTCCTTCACCTATCTAACTTATATCCATCATGCTTTGCTTGGATTTGAACCTTTGATTCCTACTCTCAGGTACTCAACATCCCCTTGATGCGTTGTTCTAACCTTCCTGTCTAGAAATGTGTCCTCCTATAACTCATTGAGATATTCAGGCAACAAATCCCTAATAGAAGGCAACTGACTTTTCTCTTCATGATCCTCAATCAATGAAGGTTCATACAATCTTATGTTTTCTACGTTAACGACTGAATAGATTTGCATGTAAGCTGGCAAATCAAGGGGAAAATCATTTTCACCAATTTTATCAAGTATCTTGAAAGGTCCATACCTTATTGGTTTTAGCTTCTTACCTTCACCCTGCATTCTATCTTTGCTGATGTACGGCCATACTTGATCACCAACTTGAAAACTATGCTCAACTCGATGCTTGTCATGTCTTACCTTGTACTTGGCTTGACTTCTTTCCAATTGTTCCTGTACTACCTGGTGAATTTCCTAGATTTGTTCAATGAACTCAGTTGCTTGTGCACATCATTGTGTCCATGAATTGCTACGTCTTTACCAAAAAAAAATCCAAGGGAGACTTTGGTATAAAACCAAAACAAGTCTCAAAAGGAGATCTCTAAGTAGAAGAGTGCTTGGCACAGTTGTAAGCATGATGCACATAACAAAAATGATCATCCCAAAGCTTGGGATGCTTGCTGCAATAACCTCTAAGTAACTGGATCACTATCTTGTTGACCACTTCTATTTGACCATCTGTTTGTGGATGAAATGTTGTGCTCTTCTTCAACCTAGTGTCCATCAACTCCCATAAACTTGACCAAAACTTCCCAAAAAATTGAGAATCTCAATCAGATACAATAGAAGTGGGTAACCCAAAATGAATCCATACATTTTGAAAGAACAACTTTACTATTTGTTCAATTGTAACTTTCTTGTTACATGGTATCAAAATACACATTTTACTGAACCTATCCACAACAACATAGAAATAATCATGACCTTTCCTAGACTTTGCAAATCCCCCAACAAAATCCATGGAAACACTTTCCCAAGGATGAGAAGGAATTGGAAGTGGAGTGTACAGGCCTAATTTCCTATTATTGGGCTTGCTTGTAGCACACATAGTACACCCTTTGATATATCTAGAAACTGTCTCATGCATTCTTGGCCAATAATAGAACCTTTGCAATTGTGCAACTATTTTACTTACACCAAAATGACCTGATATGAGAGAAGTATGTGCTTCTCTAATTATGTTAACTCTTTTAGTTTATGGAATGCATAACTTTATCAAATGATATAAGGGTTGGTCCTTTACATAATAATCCAATTCTTCTACTTGCTTTCCATGACTTAAATTTTCATATACATCTTTAAAATCTACTTGAGCATATTGTTCAATGTAAATTTCATGCATTACTAAGTTATTCTTAAGTATAGTAGATGCATTTATGATTGGTCTTGATAACATTTTTGCAACCTTATTGTGTATGCCCTTCTTACATCTGATGACAAGATGAAATTGTTGTAGAAAACCCATCCACTTATAATGTCTTGATTGCTACAATTTAGTTTGTGAGTGCAACTATTGAAGTGGTTGATGATCTGTATGTATGATTGCTTCATTACCCATTAGGTAATGTTTCCACTTTTTCACACTTTGTACTAATGCAAACAATTCTTTATCATATGTGGGATAATTAACTACTGTAAAAGTAAATGTCTCAGAATGATAACATATGGGTTTTCTGTGTTGCATCAACACTGCTCCCATGGCATAGTCACTGGCATCTATCTGAATCTCAAATGGATGTTGAAGAACTGGCAGTGCCAGTACTGGTGCTGTACTGATTTTCTCTTTTTAGGTGTCAAAGGCTTTTTGTTGTTTTCCTCCCCACTTAAACACATGTTTCATTCCTGTTAAAGCATGTAATGGAGCTGCAATCAAAGAAAAAATAGAAATAAACTTTCTCCAGTATTGTGTTGCCCCTAGGAAAATCCTGACCTCTGTAGTAGATTTGGGTTTAGACCAATTCACAATGACTTCAACCTTAGAGTGATCTATCTTCAATTCACCACCCCCTACAATATAACCCAAATAATTTAAATATGTTCTCCCAAATTCAAATTTTGACAGTTTTACGTAGAGATTTTCTCTTCTCAAAACATCTAAAGTCTACTTTACATGCTTTACATGGTCTTCCCATGTCTTTGATCCGAATTTAAATAGGAACGCAATAGATTACAGAGATAACCATAAATACAGAGATGCGATAACCATAAATAAAGAGATGCAGCGGAAATAACACTTCATTTCATTAATGGAAACTACCGAAATATGCTTGCAACCAGAATTGGAAATAAACCAGCTAGGACTATGGTAGCTTATCTCTGAGAAGAGATGTGCGGCTACATGTCTCTGAACTGTTCCGAACTTGTGTTACAATGAGGCTCGAAGGCCTATTTATTATTGAGAAACAATGGAAAACCCTTCCCATTCCAAAACCGACCCTTAGAAGATGAAACGCCAAATTGTGGGCCCCGTTTTGGGTAAATTGGTACATCAATTTCCCGGGGTCGTAACTTTGGCATACGATCTCTGTTTGACGCGTATGATAGCTCGTTAGAAGATCTATCCGAGAACTACCACTTTGGGAAGGGTAACATCGGTCCATGGACCCATGTTGCCCCCAAATTGCCCAAAAAAACGTCGTTTAAGGCCTCAAAACGGCTCCGGAAGTTCAGGACCCGAAAAACTGCTAAAAATAGTAAGTTGTGCTACAATTAAGGAACTTGAAAATGCTGAAAGAGACAATTGTGGGGGTCCAAATGGGATAGGTGGGTGGCCACCACATCCACCTAGATCAGTCTTACTAAAAACAAGAATTTCATCTAAATAAACAATTACAAAATCATCAATAAATGGTCTGAGTACATCATTCATGACTCTCATAAATGTAGTAGGAGCATTAATTAAGCCAAAAGGCATAACAAACTATTCATACAGTCCTTGCCTTGTCTTGAAAGCAGTCTTTCATGCATCTTCTTTTGCAACTCTGACTTGATGATAACCACTTCACAAGTATAGCTTAGAAAAGTAAACTTCTTCTTTCAATTGATCTAATAAATCATCAATACGAGGAAGAGGATAATGATTCTTGATCATTATTTTATTTAGTGCTCTATAATAAATGCACATTCTCCACAAACTATCTTTCTTTCTCACTAGCACGATTGGAGATCCACATGGTGATGTGCTTGGTCGTATAAACCCATTATCGAGCAACTCCTATACCTGCTTCTTTATCTTTGCATTCTCTAAAGTTGAGAACCTGTACATTCCAATGTTAGGTAATGGAGCATATTGCTGTAAATAAATATCATGTATTGTTCCTCGCTTGGGTGGTAGACCTTTAGGTTCTTGAAATAGAACATCATACTCTGAAACAACTTTAACTAAATCAGCTTTCTTTCTAGAATTATAGCCTTCAAATGAATTGGATTCATCAGGATCCTTTTCCTTTACAACCATTAGTAAAAACTTCTTACTTGAATTCACAATTATTTTCATCTATCCTGAATTTATGAGAGAATAATTACCTTTGAGTTTATGAGCTCTTACAATATATTCTATTCCATCTTTAGTGAGTTGATACTTATTCTCTTCTCTATAGAAAATAGATTTCCTATCATATAAGTATGGACTTCCCAAACAATACCAAATATATCCAATGGAACTATATCTAACTCAACCTCGTCTACAAATGTTGATCCAATAGCAAAGCTAAGTTTACATTGTCTCGTTACTTGTAGCTTTGTTTTATCATACACCCAACCTATTGGATATGGCTTCTCATGAGGTTTTGTTTGTAATCCCAACTTCTTTACAATTGTTTCAGAAATCAAATTTACTTGTGATCCACTATTAAATAAAGTATCAATCTTATTGTGCTTATAAATCACTCTAATACGAAAAAGCTCATTTCCTTCTCTCTCATTATTTTCATTATCAACAGATTGTGCAAAATTACTTGTGGATGCTTCAGAATATTTACCTTTAAGACCTGTGGGTGTAACTGTTGTTTCATCGCCTAAATCTAACCCAAGTACTATTGAATAGCAGCAACATTCTTCTTCTCCTTTCCACCAAACTTCTTATATTTTAGTTCTGGATTCAAAAACCAGCAATGTGCCTCATCATGTCCTTCTTTCTTGTAATGAGTGCATGAAGGTTTATCCTTCTTTACAGTGTTTGCTTTCCTCTCCTTCATTTTCTTTTTCTTCTTTTCCTTGCTCTTTCTTACAAAATATTTAGATGATTCCCCAACCTCTAGGTTTACATTCTTACCTCTAGCTTCTAGATGTGTTGCTTGAACTAATACATCATCTAAGCTAGTGGGATTAAACATGAGAATAGTATGCTTTAAATAGCTATGAAGACCACCTATATATTTTAATAAAGTCTCAAGCAAGTCTGATGATATACCTAGAGTTAAAGCTCTCTTTCTGAAGTCCTGAGTATAACTTTTTACACTTTTACCCTTCAATTGACGAAGAGTTTGCCAACTCATCATTGCTTTCTTCATGTAAGCTAAAGGATAGAATTGATCTTTGATAGAAGAAACAAATTCATTCTAGGTAGAATTGATTTTACCATGCTTTTACAGATCATTTTGTGTCTTGCCTTCCCACCATACTAGTGCAGTTCCTCCAAGTTGAAGGCTAGCTAGCTGAATCCTCTTCCTTTCTGAATCAATGTTCTATACCCTGCATGATCCGAATGGAAAATTGCCCCTTGTATTGGTTATCTATGGTACTCATCCACCCATATTATTCATTGACCCATGGAATTTTCCCATGGTATTGTAAATCGCATCCGCCCGTGGTATTGTAAAATCCACCCATGGTATTCATTCACCCATGGAATTGACCCATGGTATTGTAAATGGCATTTGCCTGTGGTATTGTAAAATCCACCCATGGTATTCATTCACCCATGGAATTGACCCATGGTATTGTAACTAGAAAAATACTATAAGTAACAAGTCACATTTTGGAAAAGGAGAGATTGTTCGCCACAATGTAGCCTTTACAGTTCAGAGGCATGTAGCCACACATCTTTTCTCAGAGATAAGCTACCATCGCCCTAGCTGGTTTATTTCCATTTCTAGTTGTAAGCATATTTCAGTATTTTCCATTAATGAAATGAAGTATTATTTCTGCTGCAACTTTGTGTATATGGTTATCTCTGTAATTTTATTGCGTTCCTGTTTAAATCTGGATCAGTGGTATCAGAGCAGGTTACGATTCCATGGGAATGAGGGTTTCATGCATATTTCAGTCTCAATTTTTTTGAAGGAATTTTTTTTTTGGGCGGCGACTTTGCAGATCATATCTGAAACATTTGGTACAAAATTTGCAAAAACAAATACCAGATCTGGATTCCTCTCGAAAAATCACCCAATTTAAAAAAAAAATGGGTCAAATCGGAGTTCGGATGTGGGAGATATCGTTGATTTAAAATCAGCTATTTTATCAGAATTTTTGTGACGGCGGAACTGTTGCAGCACGAATCTGAGATCTCAGAGTGTCCAGATACGGATTTCCAACTCATGGGAAGATGAAAAATGATCCTTCTGCTTCCAAAAACAGGTTATAATAAATATTATGAGTAATATTGGCCGAGTTATGTCCATTTTAATTCTGGAGCAGCATTCGGAGTGGGTTTCCATTGGAGACGTGCCCTCCTACCCCACTTTAGTAGGCACTTGCTTCACATTCATCAGTTTCAACATAGCAGCATTCGGCTTAGGTTATTTGGAGACGTACCCTCCCACCCCAGGCTATGTAGGCACCTGCTACTTCATCAGCAACCAACATCATGGTTATGGGTCAACCACATAAAATCCTTGTCATCGAAGTCCATTTGCTAGGCCGCACACTGTTAGAATCACAGTTGGTCACAAGCATTACAGGGTATCTCTATCCTCGGATCTTCATTTATTAGGGTTTTGGGTTAACCACATAAAACCCTTATCTTAAGTGGCTCTTCATATTCAACAAAGACTTTGCAGGAGGGAACTTTACGCAATGGGGACCATTGCTTCTTAAGGAGGGAGGAATGATCCGAATGGAAAATGGCATCAACCCATGGTACTCAACCACCCATATTATTCATCAAACCATGGAATTTACCCATGGTATTGTAAATGGCATCCGCCCGTGGTATTGTAAAATCCACCCATGGTATTCATTCACCCATGGAATTGACCCGTGGTATTGTAACGGAAAAATACTATAAGTAACAAGTCACATTTTGTAAAAGGACAGATTGTTCGCCACAATGTAGCCTTTACAGTTCAGAGGCATGTAGCCACACATCTCTTCTCAGAGATAAGCTACCATTTCCCTAGCTGGTT
>APFE030691915.1:151623-193571 GCA_000404065.3 Pinus taeda | reverse complement strand
TTTTGTTGCTCACCGACCACCATAGTTTAACCAACTATTTTAGCCAGCCTACTTTAAACACTAGGCAAGTGCGGTGGGTGGAATTTTTAAGCGGCTTTGACTTCGATATAAAACATTTGCAGGGAAAAGAAAACAGAGTAGTAGACGCTTTGAGCCGGAAAATACAAAATTTGTATGAAATTTCTATTATTGAATGGAAAAGTCCCTTTTTGGAAATAATAAAGGAAATTTCAGACCAAGATACTAAGTATCAGCAGCTAAAACTGCAAATACAACAATCTGCTAGAGGAGACAACCAACAAGAATATGAATTAGATAATGCTAGATTAATCCATTTCAAGCAAAGGTTTTATGTACCCAATCAAAGCAGAATTAAAAATCTGATTATGGATGAATTTCATATCAGCCATTACGCGGGTCACCCGGGTTATCAAAAGATGATAACTGCAATTCGGAAAGAATATTTCTGGCCAGGAATGAAGAAGAGCATTGTCGAGTACTTAGCATGGTGCTTAGAATGTCAGCAGATTAAAGCAGAGCATCAGCATCCAGCAGGATTGTTACAACCATTACCTATCCCAGAATGGAAATGGGAAATCATCTCCATGGATTTTATTACTGGGTTACCTAGAACAAAGAAAAATAATGACACCATTATGGTGGTGGTAGACAAATTAAGTAAGGCTGCACATTTCATACCTGTGCAATCCACATATAAAGCTGCACAAATCGCTCATATTTTTATGCAGAATGTGTTCAGATTACATGGACTTCCGAAAACAATAATTTCCGATCGTGATGTGAAGTTCACATCAGCCTTTTGGAAAACACTGTTTGCTGATTTAGGAACTCAGTTGAATTTCAGTACAACATACCATCCTCAAACTAATGGACAGACGAAACGGATGAACCAAGTGGTAGAGGACATGTTAAGGGCTTATGTCATCCAACAACCCACACGGTGGGAAGAATATTTATATCTGGTGGAATTCGCGTATAACAATGGGTATCATACCTCTACGCAAATGAGCCCATTTGAGGTTATGTATGGTAGAAAATGCCGTACACCCTCCAGCTGGGGAGGGCCTGAAGACAGATTAAGTCTAGGACCTGAAATGCTTAAGGAAATGGAAGACATATTAGAGAGGGTACGTGTTAATTTGAAAGCTGCTCAAGATAGACAAAAGAATTTCGCCAATCGGAAAAGAAGATTCAAAGAGTACCAAGTTGGGGACCATGTGTATATCCGAATTCAGGCCAAAAGAAGTACTTTACATTGGAGTGGGTGTGCCAAATTGGCACCCCGATATTGTGGACCCTTCCAAGTTTTAGCAAGGATAGGACCGATGGCTTACCAACTGGCGTTGCCAAGTCACATCCGAGTCCACAACGTGTTCCATGTTTCAGTACTAAAGAAATATGTGTATGACCCTAAGCATGTAATCCGATGGCAGGATATACAGGTGGGGTTATTGTTACAATAAAATTCGGCAAGAATTCCATTTGAAAGACAACTAATTAAAGGAATTATGTATTGCAGGTCGAACCGGAAGGAGAGGTTCTGGTCGAACCGCTGAGCATTCTCGACCGGAGAGAAGTGTAGCTACGGAAACGAGTTATTACCCAAGTTGAGGTACAATGGCGACATTTTGGGCCCGAGGAGGCCACTTGGGAAGATGAAGAATTAATGAAGAGAACCTATCCAGATCTGTTCATGACTGAAAGACACCGAGACGGTGTCCAATCTCAGGGGGAGGAGATGTAATGACCAAACAGTTTATGTGAATAAATTTTCTGATTTACCGTTATAGATAAATATGGAACATAGATTATTGTTTTCTTAAAAATGATGAAAATATTATTAATTCAAAGATTGAGTATGGATTGAATAATTACATATAATAACTTTTATGAGAAAGTTATTTTCTTTTCTTGCTTAAATAAAAGAAACAGTTGCCAACAAGTAAGGGGAAACCCTAACTGCTTTTCCTCTCCCATAGAAAAAAGGGAAAAAGGAAAAGGCCCGGGTTGTTGAGGAACAGATGGGAAAAGGAAAAAGGCACTGAAGCAGAAAAGAGGAGTGGTACGTCTGGTGAGGACCAGATAGCACAGGCACAAGTGTGCTTAATGTTGCTGAAGGCTGTGGCCAGCAAGTGAGCTTGGGGGAGAGATTCAGTCTAGTTGACTGATCTCGTGGCTGGGAGGATAACAAGCATTAGACAATCTTCTCCATTATGGAGAAGCACAGAAGATTGTGAACGTGGCATTGCAGGTAAGTACAATTATGACTTCAGTATTTTCTGAGAAACTTCTATATTCCTTAAAGGATATTAACAAACTGCAATTTAAGAAACAGAACATTGAAGAAGTTAAACTAGTATTGAGTGACTTCAACTATTCTACTTATTCTGATCCGAGAACTATTAAATTAGATCTTCATTCAGTATCGGAGTTCTTTACAAACCAAGCAAATGGTAATGGAGAAAACAGTAAAATGTTATATGCAAGAAAAGAGAAAAGAAGCCGTTATTTCATAACTATAACCGCATAGACAAACCCAGAAAGTAATATCCGACATTCTGGGTAAACAATAAGGAATATTAACTAGAATAGTGGACATCAGTACGTGAACGAATTGCATTACAGTTATAAAAATCATCAGAAGTATTACTAGAAAACTATAATACTTTCTCCTCTATTACAGTGAGGGCTAGGGTAACTATCGCATTAAAATATATAAATCAGCGACTGGAGAGTTCATGTAGAGAACCTTGGAAAGGGGGTTAAAAGAATTATTCAATAAACTAAGAGAGCGTACGCTGTAAAACAGTTAGCAAACTGTACATTGTTCCAAGATAACAGATAATGAAAAGAACATTATGCAAATCTTATGAACAGACCATCTGTGTAGGAAAGAATTCATAATATATATTGGTTGGTACGGCCTACGATGAAACCCAAGGATAAACCCGTTTCACCGAAATGTAGAAAATAAACCCAACCATCAGACCATTAGTGTATGCACTAATATAAGGAAATGCTA
This sequence comes from Pinus taeda, assembly GCA_000404065.3. NCBI lineage: Eukaryota > Viridiplantae > Streptophyta > Pinopsida > Pinales > Pinaceae > Pinus > Pinus taeda. The sequence continues at coordinate 190,528 of APFE030691915.1, read as the reverse complement.
CCAAAATGTCGAATACAGAGAGAATAATATAAGGGAATGCAACCAATATGCCAAATACAGAGCGAATATAACTGTCGACCAATATACATACATATATGCAACTAAAAACAGTAGTTTGCGCAAGAACAAAATTCGAGTTCCAAAGATAACAAGTTATGCAACAAATGGAAACAATATATATATAAAAGGCGGTGAAATTACAGCCTGTTTCAATACACAGTCAAACCCTTGTCGGAGCTTGGTAAAGTTGGCAAGATAAGTTTCAGAGAAGCTTAAACATAACAAAAAAATGGAAGAACCCAGAACCAAATAATCGCCTGGGCTTGAATACCGACAGTACTGAAAATTTACATAACCAAATAGTTCGCAGTCCTATATAAATACATTTAAAAGACGCATCCCAGCTGAGGAAAGAAACTCAGTGATACAACCAGCGAATCTCCTCCTATAGTCCCGAAGGAAAATGAATAGCCATAAGAAGCACATTATAAACTCTAACTATCAAGAATGAACTGAAGCAGAATGCCATTCGGCATCTTTGATGAAACCCTTCAGGGTAGAACCCAGGGCATCGTTCGACGGAGGTTTCCCTGGCCGAGAACACCATATCCGCTCATGCCATGAACAGAGAACGATAAAGTTCATGGCAGGAAGAAATCAAAATTAAATTCGACTCTGGTTCTTGGCAGAGTAAGCAAATTTCTATCGGGTATCATAGGCCTTACCTGTTAGTCGCTCTCGTTGAGGCAATGACCCTGTAGTTCCCTTACCGCCGCGAAATCCTTCATCCTGTTCGAGACACGATGCAAAAGAAAAATCATTCTGTATACATTTTACTAAGTACAATATAAATTCGCACCAGAAACTTCAAAGAAGAGGAAGGGTTATACCTGAGAGGCGAATGAAAAGTCCAGGGCGGAAAGCTGGAAACGGCATCGCCTTCTGCAGAACCGGTACCTAAAAACTCAGCAAGAATGTTGGGAGCTGCATCGCCTCCAGCCAAGAAGACCCACGTCATGGTTTACAGTGGCATGGGTGGCATCGTTGGAAGAACAGACGCCCTGGAGAATGCAGCTCTGCAACCTCAAGCAATCAACAAATGAATCTCTCGAACCCTAAGTACCTCGTATACAATGGCGAGTAAACCCACGCCGTTCGATCTCCAGGATGAATCCACAACGTTCATCCATTTTAGTAATCCCAAGGAGCCTGCTGGTATAGTTGTCGCATTTACTCCAGCTAGCTACCTCTTGAAAAATCAACGTTCGAATCAAGGGAAGTATCTGAGGTAGGACCAGCTGTCCACCTCTCGAGCCATTAGCTTTAAACTTACCAGATTTGTTAAAGATTGCTGTCAACATAGCCATACGGGAACAATTAAGTTTGTATGCCAAGGAGGGTGGTGACGAAGTACATTTAACCTTAATGCCAGGTTACGTTCTCGCCAAGGTAAGGATCGGGATTAAAACATAGTGACATGTACCATTTTCGAATAATCCAATCACCTTGGCATGTAAAGGGTAGGAAATGAACATGTAAGATTAGGTAAATAAATTTTTTTTTATGAGATTATTTATTACTTGATTAGAGGGTTGTGACATTATAATAATTTATGGATGAACGTAATCAAACTAATATAAAGGTGAAATGTGTCCCACGATAATCTTGTCCTATGATGAACCACACTAGCTGGTTTGAAACGCGTAACCAAAATTTTCTCTTATATAATTTTTACCACAAAACTGTTTATATATTTATGATTAAAATTAATTTTATTTATATATTTATAATAATTTATATAAAAAATAAATAATTATAATATATAATAATTTATGGATGAACTAATCAAACTAATAAAAGGTGAAAATAAAAAGGTCGTTCTTTTTTTGTTGCCAAAGAGAAATAACAAAATATATAAAATTAAAAAATAATTAAATGAAATAAAATTCAAATAAAAAATAAATGAGATTAATTGTTTTTAATCATAATAATTAATTTTAGATAAATCTCTCAATTTTAAAAAAAGTTAACTTAAGAGAAAAAATAAAAAAACATTAATTATTAAATAATATATATATAAATAACTTATAATTTATATTTTTAAAATATCTATAGATTTATAATTTAGTTAAATAATAATCAGGTTTTGAGATAAGGGGCTTATTCAAGATGTGAAGAAATTGAATCCCTCTCAAGTAAAATCAGTATTTAAGATGGATGTAATAGGTCTACCCTATCATCCTTACCTTAACCATATATTTACCAAAACATATAACAAATTTTTTTATGATAACCATATATTTACCAAAACATATAACAAATTTTTTTATGATAGAGTTATTACATGGTTATAGCATGTAGGAATTTCTTGGTAGGCATTACTCTAATAAAGTTTCATCACTTAAGCACATTAATACTTAATAGAATGGTTATTGATTAGCATTGATCGTATTACCCTTGTGGTGGTTGATTTAATTAAAATGGGACTCCCCCCAACTGGTGGTACTTACTCCCTTAACCGGTGAACCGATATAGCTCGGCCTATGGCTCAGAACCTTCTTGATACTCTATCTACCTGCAGTTGTCGGTTACCAAGGGTACATGTGGTGAGATTTTGACTGTGGATGACCCCATCTCTAATATGACGATAGGCAATTTTTCAGAGGAGGTTAGGGTAATGGAACCCTACCTCTGTGACTTGTTTCATCATTAATTCATGTCGACGCTACCCGGCAACCAAGCTCTGCCAAGGGAAGCGTTAAGGTTCAGTTTCCAGTGCCTTTCGCCCTTTCATCTTTAGCACAAGTATCCCTCGTTGAATTTTATTGTTCTTCTGGCTAGGTTAAATTACAACTCTTCTGCGAGGGTACTTACAACTTCCAGTCTTTTCCTTTTTCTACACAAACTTCTTGATAATGCATTCCTATTGGATTGTTGCTACAAGCTCAAAGCAGAGTTATCCCCGTCTCTCCTTGGTTTCCTATTACACTATGGTAAGTGACTACCATCTAACTTGTTTCACTTTTTCTAATTTCTAATTGAATAATTGTTGGAACTTACACTGTGATGGTATACTTGCAGGGTTAATCGTAACCTCAATGCGTGGTCTCCAAGAATTTGGGCCTTATTCCCTTTGCGAGGTTTTCAGGTAAGCTAATAGAACGGGTAAATTTCCTAGCTTCCTATTTTGCGCTGGAAGGAATCCCAACCCGGCTCTTTTGTGCCCTTCCTTGTAGGAAGTTTGATGGCTGGTTACGCATTATATGCGTACAACTTTTGGTTATATCCTGTGAACATGGAACCTCGGTTTCTCTATTATATATTTGTTCTTTGATTGAATTGAATAGTTTGTAACATATGGCTTCCATCCGTGATTCAGAACTATAAGCCCCTGTACATTTTGGGTTTCCCGCTTATGTCATTTCTCTGTGGTTTTTGTTTGAACCCTCGACCATAATGTTGCATCAGATTTTATTTAATCTATAGATGGACAATTTTTTTTAGGGTTTTTGTTAAACTTCTTTCAAGGTTTAAGATTTATAAGCAATTATTATTGTTTCGTTTGACCCTCCTTGTTACGCAGTCTATCATGACTATCTAAAAGTATTTTTTGGAAGAATGACCAGTTCTGTGAGTTTAATCTTAAACATGCTCGACTGTTTGTATGTATAATGTTTTCTTAGTTATCAAACCATTGTCGTGAATCTTATATAATGCTTCATTGATATTCATGGAACTTAAATGGATGCGTTTACTTATGCATCTCTAATAGTTTTGAACTTTATTTCTGAGGAATTCTTGGTTACACCAAGTAGAGGTTTCATTCCACATTTGATTTATTTATATCTGGAATCGTGTTCCGAAGAGGACCGTACCCAACTTCTAATCCCCCTTAGTTACCAGGTCTTAACCTCTTCGATCCTCCCATTTACATATATTCAATAACGATGGTCTATTTTCTATTCAAATTCTATAATAGTTTATGTAATAACCGTGGTTAAAAATCCACGTAAAAGTATAAAAGGCCACGGTGATGGGACACGTATTCCAAGCTAAATGGTGGGGAAACATCTTAGTGGGTGTTGATTTAGTTTTTTATAGCTAAGGGAAATTGGCAAAGGCAATGACAAAGGCTTTGGAAAGGCATGAGGCATTAAATAATGGAAATTAGGAGAAAATGGAAGTGAAAAGTCACAGGTTGTATGTGAGGAGGAAATTGAAGGAGAATAATGGAAAATGAAGAAAATAGGGGCCTCATTAATAAAAAGACTTTTGAGCATCAGTGGACAAGCTATTTGCTCAAACTTTCGTCAGTTTAGTTTTGGAACTCTCTCGTTATTTTGTCCCTCTCTCATACCCTTGGAGACTTAGAGTTTTCTTGGAGCACTCTTGGGTGGTGTGGCATACTTGGATTTTTGGAGCAAGAAGGCAAAGGAAGAGCAAGAAAGCGCAAGAAGGAATCAGGATCAGCAACTATATCAAGTTTTCTTGCAGGTATCGAGTTGCATGTATGTTTCCTTCACTAGTTTTGGCATGCATGGCATATGCATGTGGTTTCTTGGTTGTGATCTATCATTGGCATGGAGTATTGCCTAGATTGACAATGGATTTTCCTAGCCTTTCCATTTCCTAGATACCCATGGAGATTGTGGGTTTATTTCCTTGTTTTGTTTTGGTTAGTTCTCATGTTTATTTAGCTTCAGTTGAGTTATTAGTTCCTAGAAGCCTTTGCTCGGAAAATGATCTAGAATCCCTGTAACTTCTTGGAATGAGTTACTAGTCTCGCATCCTTGGTTGGACAAACACTTTGGAAGCCTTGTAAAAACTTGGGTTGAGTTATTAGTCCTAAAAGCCTTGGTTGGACAAACGCTCTGGAAACCCTTTCGTGGGTTGAGTTACTAGTCCTGGAAGCCTTGGTTAGACAAATGCTCTGCAAGCACAACAATAGTTGTGCTTGAGTTACTAGTCGTGGAGCCTTTGTTGGACAAATACTCTGGAGCTGAGTAGCAGTCGTGGGTTGAGTTACTAGTCATAAGAGTTATATTCTAAGTATTTCTTTCATTCTCTGGCTACAAGTATTTCTTAACTTTCATTGATGACATCTCCAGACGCACTTGGGTATACTTCTTAAAACTCAAGAGTGAAGTATTTAACATGTTCTTTGCCTTTAAGGCCTTTGTTCAGAAACAATCTAGACATCAAATTCTTAAGCTAAAATCTAATAATGGCGGAGAATATGTTAACAACAAATTCATCAACTTTTGCAATGAGCATGGAATTCAAATGCAAGATATTGTTCCATATACCCCACAAAAAAATGGTATAGCTTCAAGGAAGAATCACACCTTAAAGGAAATGGCTAATTGTATGCTTCAATCTAAAGGACTTAGCCTTAATTTTTGGGCAGAAGCAATTAACTGTGCAAATTACATAGTGAATTGCACTCCTACTATGGTTTTAAAGAATACCACTCTAGAAGAAGCATGGAGCTCAATTAAACCAAATGTCAATCACTTTTGTGTTTTTGGAAGTGAAGCATAGGCCCATATTCCAGATGAGAAACATAAATCCTTAGAACCTAAGAGTGAAAAATGTAGTTTTGTTGGAAATTCTAAAGATGTCAAAGGATATAGAATTATTCCACTTAAGTCTAAAAATGTTATCATTAGAATAGATGTAAAGTTTGTTGAAAATATATCGTCCTACGAGCCTAGTTCAGCAGATGTGCCACCTATCTCTATCCCTTCTACTTATGAAAATATTTTTTCTTCAGATGATGATAGTGAGGATGACAATCCTCCCCCACCTTCTCAGGATCCTGCTTTAGCTCCTTAGCTTCCAAAATGGGTCTGTGCTACTCGGGATGCAACAGGGGCTCTTGCAGGTGATCCTACATATCAGCATTGCACTCGTTCTCAATTTGATAGAGCCTCTTCTTTGCTGGCTCAAGCTCCAACGAATTATGATCCTAACACCTTTCTAGAAGCTTCAGGCCATCTGGATTGGGACGCAACTATGAATGAAGAATATCATTCATTATTGGAAAATGATACATGAGATCTTGTTCCTCTTCCAAAGGGTCAAAAACTTGTTAGATGCAAATGGGTTTACAAAACCAAGTATGGACCAGACGGAAAAGTTGATAAACATAAAGCTCGTCTTGTTGCTAAGGGTTTTTCACAAGTTGAAGGGATTGACTATACTGAAACCTTCTCCCCTGTTGCCAAAATGAACTCTATCCGCCTTGTTCTTTACCTTGCTGCTTCCTTCAAATGGGAAGTCCACTAGATGGATGTTAAATCTGTCTTCTTGCATGGGGACTTGCATGAAGAAATTTATATGGAACAACCTACTAGCTTTATACAAACAGACTCTAGCCTTGTATGTCAGCTTAAGAAATCCCTTTATGGTCTCAAGCAAGCCCCTTGAGCTTGGTATGCCAAAATGGATAACTTTATTTTAGATACTAGCTTTTCTAGGTGTCATTCTGAAAATACTATCTACACCAAGAAAGTGGGTAAGTCTCTTATCATTCTTTTTCTTTATGTTGATGATCTTATCCTTACCGGTAGTGATCCCAACCTTATAAACAATGTGAAATCCAGCCTTAAAAAAAAGTTTGAAATGACAGACTTAGGATGCTTGCATTATTTTCTTGGTCTTCAAGTCTTGCAATCCAAGGAAGGTATTTCCTTTCCGAGTCCAAGTATGCATGTGATCTACTACGCCACTTTCACATGAGAGACTGTAAGCCAGCCCCTTCTCCCATTCAGTCTAGAGCTAAACTTTCAGTCACTTGTACTTCCCCTAAAGTTGATGCTACCTTATATCGTTAGCTTGTAGGAAAATTTTTGTATCTAACCCATAGTCATCTTGACCTTTCCTTTGTTGTTGGCCTTATTGCTCGGTTTATGAAAAAACCCCATGAAATTCATTGGAAATCAACTAAAAGAATACTTCGTTATGTTCGAGGTACATTTTAGTTTGGGATTCATTATAGTGCAGAAGCATCTCCTTTATTGGTTGGTTTCACTGATTCCGATTGGGCTGGTGACCTTGATGATCGGAATTCTACTGCAGGTTATGTCTTCACTCTTGGTTCTAGACCTATTACATGGGCTTGCAAGAAACGAAGTGCCATTTCTATTTCTTCAGTAGAAGCAGAGTAGTGTGGTGTCATAGAAGCTAGTAAGGAAGCCCTATGGCTTCATCATATCCTATCAGAATTTGGCTTTCAACAACATCCGACAACACTTTAGTGTGATAATCAAAGTGTCATTCAACTATGCAAAGATCCAGTCTAACATCAGCGCAACAAACACATTTAACTACACATGCACTTCATCGGAAATCTCATTCATGACCATGTTCTTGAAATGCAATATTGTTTAACAGAAGATCAAGTTGCAGACATCTTTACAAAGGCTCTCACGAAGGCAAAGTTTACTAAACTTCGATTTATGGTTGGAGTTCAGGAAGTTGTCACTAAGGGGGGATAGGCTCTAATGCCTCCTTCCTTCTCCTATTGTGTCATATTTGTACATCCTTCAATCCTATCCCAAGTTGTTCTTAAGGGGGGATGTTAAGATATTCCGACACATTGGAAATAGTTAAGTATAACTTGGTCTAGTGTAGAGTTAGGTAAAGTGTGTTTCTTTACTATGTACTTTTGTAACTTACAATCCGACGGTCACGACATGTAGTGATCCAACGGTTCATTCTCTCCTCGGTATTACCAACACTTGATCCGTGGCTTAACAACCGATTGGTCCATGATCTCTATTTAAAGAGCATGGAGGGTCATTTGTTAGGTTAACTGTTCATGAGAGAAGCTTATGTAAAATTTCATTCTTTTATTAATAAATTGCTTGAATTGGCCGCGTTGGCTCAGGCCGTGGACTGTTTCCCTCTTTGAGGGGTTTAACCACATCAAAATACCGATGTATTGATCTGTGATCTATTTGTGAGTAGTGTCCTTTGGTGTTATGTCTGAGGAACTTACCCTATGAATTCCTACATGGCATCCTACACTGGATTACCTCCAAGGAGAGGTTGGCCATCCATGCTAGTTGGTTCTCTCTTTCTTGCAGCTATCCCCTCAGCCATGCATTTTCTGTCTCAAGTTGATTTCTCATTATAGCTTCTCTGTCCCTTAAGCCACTTAGCTCTCTACCCATTTTTTTGAGTTTCTCTTCCATGTTCCCAATGTCTTCCACCCCATTTGATTTGGTGATCTACATCCATTAGTGGGTTCTGGCCCTCTCCTTCTCAAGCTTGAAGAATAGTGGGATGGAAAATTTTTGAGGTATTACCCTGCGTCCTTCAATAAATCAATAATAGGAGTACATGTTAGGTTGGGGGCTGGGTTCCTTTGTCTCTGGGTTTTCCTCTTTAGCTTCTTGATGCTCCCCTACCTTTTTTTCCAATTTCTATGCCTGTTGTAGATTCAATAGAGTATCCTATATGACTACTTTTGCTTCTTGTAGATTTTGTTGTGGATCTTGTAGGATTTCCTTACCCTTTGAGGAAGATGATCTAGCAGTAGGCCACCTTACATAGGTGATGGGGGACTTAGGGGAAGGGATTTTGTCTTTTTGTGTAGGGGAATCTTCAATCTCAATAGGATTTTTTGTTGATGTTTGTGGCTTTCCCTGTGTTATTCTTGTACTCTTTCTTGTTCTAAAATATAGCGGGTCTGCCTCTGCCTTTTTCCCTTTTGCTTGATTGGGGTGCTGAGAGTAGTGAGGGAAATTTCTACCTCTCTCTTAGTAGCCTCTGGAGACACCCTAGGTGACTCATCCTTGTGTTCTTTCCCCTCTATTTTATTTCCTTCTTCCTCTATATTTTTCCTCCTTAATTTCCTCCTCTACTTCTTCATCATACTCCTTCTATTCTCCCTCTTCTTCATCAAATTCATCATGTTCCTATGTGTCAGCTCCTTCTTCATCCATCTCATCCTTATATTTCTTTATGTCTTTCTCTTCCTGTTTTACCTCCTCTTCAATGACAATAGGAATAACATCATAAGTGAGGGCTCTGATGTCATCCTCTCCTGGAAAGTCTCTAAATACTGACCATGTTATAGCGGTTTTGAGGTTTTGGAGGGCATATTCAATGAGGATCCTAATCAACCCATGGTGAGCCAATTGTTCGGGATTTCCCTCCTTCACTTTGATGCTTGAGTCTATGAGTGATTGCAGCAAGAAATACGGTATGCTGAGTTTTTGGTCAGGTGGTGTTTCTACCCCAAATATTAATTCCTCAAGGATCCTAAAATGATAGCCATAGACAACACTATATCTACCCTCACATGAGATGTATTTGATGAGTTGGTATCCTACCTCACTTCATGGGTATGGCAGACTTTCCCTCCTTAATCCATTTTTGTCCTCAGTGGGTTCTTCACCTTCTAAAAAGATTGTTCTTTTTTCCACCTGGCTATCTCCTTTGTCTTCTTTTTTCCATGGGATTCCTAGGGGAAGTGTGGTGACCCTGTTGATGATCTCTGGGGTGAGATCTATATTGAGGCCCCTTACTACAATAGTGGCATGGATTCTACTGTGTGGAGTGAGGGAGAGAGAAAATTCTTGAGGCACCTCATCGTCATACCCTATGAATTTTTCAAAAAACCCCATCTAGTTGTGTCTTGTAAATATTTCAACCACCTGGGGGTGATGTTGGATTCTCACAGTGTTTGTGGGCTCTCTCCTATTAAACCCTCCTGTCATCTTGCTGGTGAAGCTTGAGGAGAAAATGAGAGGGTTGACACAAATTTTCAAATGCAAGAGAAAAACAGAGTTGACTCTGTATTTAATTCACTTCACACAGTTGCTAAATTCACTCAATTTCAGAGTATCCTTAATTCATTTACTTGCAAAGTGTTATTACTCAAATTTTCCTTGAAGTTGTAAGAAGAAGGAAAGGGTTTGAGGTAACCACAAACCAACTTTTAAGTATAGAATCTAGCCAATCTGTACTCAGAGAGGGATCTCTCTTTATGATTTAGCTTTGTTTATGGGATCTTATGCTAGTTATGAAAGCTTGGGGGTTTTTGATTTTGTTTGGTTGTGGAATTCTAGAGTAGATGGATAGAACAAGGTATTTCAGGCTATTGGGCTATGGAGTCAACTAAAGATGGCTTAACTAGATCAGGTTGATTCAACAAAGGAGGGCTTCACAGGGCAAGATAGCTAAACAAGATACAAATGATATCTTAAAAGGGTGAAATGGTTCTGAAAGGGAGGAAGGGCAATTAAGAATCCTTCAACAGAGTTTCAAGATGAGGGAAAGTGGGTGATCATTAATAAAAAGAAATTAAGAATTTCTTGTTAAATGGCCACAATGATAAACTAAGAAGCAGGGAGCAATTAAGAATTCCCTACCTATGATAGCTTAGAAGAAAACATTAAGAATATAAACAATTTTAAAGACAGAATGCAGTAAATCTCTTTTTGAAATTTACTTTTTTCTTTTATCATTCAGATATGGAACACATATGAAATATTGAAACAAGAGAACTGTAAAAAAATAAGATTTAAAATACTTATTTGTTTCTCGTTTGACACATGAATCTTATAAAAGTCCTTTGCTTTATTACTTTGTCCAGCCAACCATACAATAGTTGTTCAACAACACTTTTATTCCAAAATAGAGAGTCTACAGAAATATCTAAGAATCCACACCGAGTATTTTGAATGTGGAAGTACTTATACAAAATTTACAACAAAATATCTCCTAATTGAGAGAGACAAATGGTCTCGAAAGTAGAAACTGAATGTGAACAGCTTGGTTGCTGTCCCTATTTTTATTGAAGGAGCTAGAGTTAGGTCGTATGATTGTGCATCTTGTTGTCTTTCTCATAATTCTATGCTGGATGATTGTTTTTATCTTTTCACTGATACTCTTTTACCTGTGACTAATACTCTTTACCTGCTTTACCATCATTCATCTTTTTAGTAAAATTCACTATGGTAAATACTTCAATTTACTTTTGACCATGGTAAATCATAAGATGTCTGTCATATCGGTCCACCAATCATCTCTTGGTATTCTAGTCCTTGTTAGTTTTTTGTAGATTTCATCTGCTTTTGTGTATTTGACAAAATTTGGTTGTACTGGAAACAAGTGTTTCAATTCATGCTCAACATAAAAAAGATTCTCAAAACTGTCATAGAGTACTCTTCCAGTGGGTAATGCCTTGGGTGCAGATGAACTGGCAGAGGAACTAGCTTGGCTATTTGCATACTGGTGTAGTTTGTTGCTTGTTTCTACTGTTTAGAAAGTTTATTAAATTGATAGCCTCTTCAAGCTTCCCTCCTAGTTCTTGCTTGGTTTTTTCAATCTCTTGTAGAGCAGCTTTGACTAAGTCAATCTGTTAAAAAATGATTTGAATTGATGACCAAACATCATTGATTGATTGAGTGATGTTGGTCCATAATATTTTTTTGATATCTATTAAAGGCTTTTCAAATGTGAGATCATTTTCTAGTGTTTTTACTAGTTGAGCCAAGCCTTTGTTTTCCCTCACTTCCTCAACAAAATTGATTTTTGACTCATCATATTTTTGTTCCAAGGTAATGAATTTCTCCTTTACCTTTTGGAGCTTAGGGACCTGGAGCTTCATTTCCTCCATGGAATTGATCAATTCTTTAGTGTTCTGACTTGAAGTTCCTACCTGTGTTGTACCTGTACCTGTACCTATAACTCCAATAGTCTCAGCTATTGCCAAAGGGACATTTGGTGCTAGAGCAGTTGCCAACGTAGAAGGGATTGTTGTAGAAACCACTGGTACTACATTTTGAGGCTGAGAGGTCAAATCACTCTGCCTGCTTTGTAGTGTTTTTTCTAATTTGTGCTCTGTCTCCCTTAATTGCTCATTTAGCTTGAGGACTAAGTCCATAAGCTCTTATTCATTCTTCTTTTCAATTACTTTAGCAGTCTGTGGATGCATAAGGGGTGGAAATTTCAACTGCTTTCTCCGGGCAGCTATATCTTCATTCTTCTTTTTTATTAGGGACTCTGCAGCTTTAACATCTTTTGGGTTATGGCCCAATACAACAATCAAATCCTCCAATGATTTGATTCCGTTGTCTTTTGACTATGAGGAGGCTCTTTCTAACTGTAATTGAGCAATGGTATTGTTCAGTGAATTCTCCAATCTGTGTGCCATCATGGCCTTGCTTTTCAAGGTGGAATAAACCATTTCCCCTGTCTCTTTATGTAATTCTGTTTGATCTACGAGGTGAATATCTTTGGCCAAGACCTCAAAATCAGTTTTGAGGTAGTCTACAAGTGACTTAGGCTGCTGTACTGTAGGCTTTAGAAAACTAATCTTCATTTTTCCTTCTTTGATGTCATAAGCTGACATCAACCTGGTTTGATTGGTAGGAGCCATTTTCAAGTATTGAGTGTAAGCTTGGGCCTTTAGCTGTTCATTTTTGGCCTTTATTTCCTTGAATGTTTCTTTGATGTCTAAGGTCTTGTCAGATGTAGACTTAAAAGATGAAACTTCAGTACTTTGTTGTCTTTCAAGCTCCTGTCTTTGTGAACTAGAAGGTGTCCCACATACTGGGAATGTATGTAGACTATTTCGACCTTCTTTCCTCAAACTCACTTTTATTTCTTCAAAAAATTCTTCTTTTGAATGTGAATTTAGCCTATGCCTTTTAGCACCAGGCTGGTCTAAAGGACCACTGGTAGGGGTGGCTACTTCCCTATCTCTTTTTATTCCTTTTTCATCATTCAAAGGAGTCTGCAAAACTAGAGGGTCTCCCATATTAACCTGAGCTAGATGGGACTGTGGTGGAGACTTTTCTTTAGAGATTTCAGGCTGCTTTGACATGTTTGATTGTCCTAATGCTGGAGTACTAGTTGCTTGTTCTTTTCCCTGTGGTGGTACTACAAGGGGTGCACTAGTTTCTTGGGAGTGCCTTTGAGAGGTTTCTACTGTAAAGGCACTAGTTCCTGGTGTTGGTTTCTGAGTAGTTCCAAGTGGTACCTGTTTACAAAAGTCCAGGTCAAGTTTCTTTTCTAGGTCTTTCATTACATTCTCTATATTGACCTAATCACCATCCATCTTAACTAGAGTTCCTTCCCTCCATTCATCCATATTTGCATATTTCTCTATTTCAGGGAGTTTGTGATGAAATTATGGTAATAACGTTTTTTTCATTCTTCTATCACAAATGAAACCTTGTGGATCATACTTCCAAACAAAAATTTTCTTTAGTCTGAACCTTTCTAGGATTTCTCTTGCTTCTTTTCCTGCTTCCCTATTGTTGTAGACAAATGGGCCTAAGTGATCTTTAATTCTCAACTGTGCTTTCTTCGTGGCCCCAGTAAAGTGAATTTGATTAGAGTTTATCATTTTCCTAAATATTCCAATGCAAATAAACTCATAGGAACATATTTTGGTAGTTTGAATCGTGGAAGTTCACAACCATAAACTCTGATCTCTATGTGATTCTGGTACAAGTACCAGTCACCTATTTTGTACTGGTTGGATAGTTGAAGGATTCTTTTGATTTCATCACTAATCCTAGGAGGAGGATTTCTTGTCAGCATAGTTGTCACTAGGTGGACAAACTGGTCAACGAATTCATTGTATGAATAAGGACAAGCAACGAATGGTGAAAGATAGAAGTCCAAAAAATGACTGATCTAGGATTACCCTTTGTATCAAGTTTATTTATAGAGAATGAGAACTTGTCAGACTGATAGTAAAGGATAAGGTGATATATGAATGTGGAATACTTGAAAACTTTTTCATTTTTCAACCTCATGAACTGGTCATGAAATTTCTCATCAATAAATGCAACATAGTTATACTTGACAACAGGAGGCTGACTAGGGGTAAAAATGGACATTAAAACTAGGGCCAATTCATCCACATACTCACTAGTATTGAATCCCATGACTGCAACTATCATATCAATTATGTTCTTACCTGTCTCTGTGAAGAAAACTGACAAATAAGGAGGGGGATTTTTGGGTTGATGCTGCTTATCCACAAAAGTCTGGCAAAGGCGACTGAGTTTAGATTGGGACAATTTAGATGATTTCTCTAGCAAATCTCCAAGGGAAATGGGGGTGAGGTCTTGATTGGGCTGAAATTGAAGCATTTCATTGATTAAGTCTATAGTAATTGTGAAGAGAATAGTTTAATTGGGGGACATTACTGCTCTGAGGTTGGGATCATAATTGGCATGACACTGATGGATAATGTCAGGGAAAATGCACACAGAGGGGAGAAAATACATTGGGAGATTTGATTCCCAAAGTCCTATGATATCATAGCCATTCATATGATTGTCCTGGCATTGGAAAAATACTTTCAAGTGGTCTTTATTAGTATCTAGGTCTTTTATTTGAAAATATTTATCTGTTAAGGGTAGATAATCCAAATCACGGTGAGGGGTAGTGATAGGTGCTACATTGAGGGCTATGGGGGTTTCCATTTTGGTTCTTATGGATTCAGATAGGAAACTAGGTTTCTTAAGTGGAATTGGTCAAACAGAGGATCTTGGGAAACTTGAATTATAAATGCAGCAACTGAATTATGATGAAATTTGGGTTTTTTTTTTCAATTAATTACAAAGGAAAGCAAGAATTTATAGGGTTTCTGGATAGAAGCTGGTAAATACATGTTTTTGGTCACGGGAAATGGATTCTAGGTTCACTGGGTGCGAATGGCGGACTTGGAGCGGCGTTGAACTGCAAGTTTGAGGGTGGCGGACGATTGAATGTATGAGTTGGTTGACCTCAACGTTTAGTTTGTTGCATGCATGTGCTTTTTGGAAATAAGGATGAAAAACTGATAATCTTTGTTTTTTATGCAAAGTCAAAACTTTGGTGGGTTTGGGATTTGGACAGATGGCATCATCGGGAAAATGATTTGATGTTTTGTCGGTAGAAAGAGGCGGGAAGTGGTTTTCATCACACCACTAGTGAAGGGATGGTGGTATTTGGGCACGACCGCGCGATTTCACTAGCTGAGTGACATGTAGCGATGGCACTGTTCAGAAAACCACTTGCCATCACGCGTTAAAGGTTGGCTGTGAAGGACCACGCGATATGCGCGACAACTTTCGGATCTGCGGGATCCAATCAGATGGCTATCGAGGAGTTAAAATGACAAAGGGTTAATGAAGGGTGGGCCCAATATAATTAAAGTCTTTTAATTACATCGGGGGCGATGTGTTTGGTTGAAAATTTATTAATTAACCGTGGGGGTTAATTAATCCTTTTATTAGTATGGTGGGGGTCGGGCTCTTAATTAACTACGGATTAGTTAATTAATCCCATTTATTGCTTTATTATGGTTATATTTAATTGAGGGGCGGGATATGTAAAATTTGGGGGTTTTGTATATTTATAATAATACACGAATGGGTAACTTTTATATAGGGGAATTATATAATAACATGAATTAGTAGTTAATATGATTTTGTGAAATGCGCGCTAAGATAAAACATTTCTGAGAGTGTATTTCATTACATAACATTTATAACTTAGGCTTAAACAAACATGAGGGTTATTATGGAAAGTGTTTTATTTTTTCTAAGTAAAATAGGATTTTACTTAAGAAAAGGTTTATTAGGGAAATGAATGACTTATGAAGGGGTGTGATTATTAATGAAGGGGCTTAAGTGCTTAGGTAATATAAATTATGGAGTCGAGGGTCCTGTCCCTCTAGAAGTCAGAGAAATGCTCTGAGCCCTTCTAACTTGATAGATACCTTAGCACTTAGGGGAAATTAGTGAAAATTGAGGGGAAATGAGGAGGGAAGTTAATTATTTCTGACTTTGCTTACATGATGTGCCTTCCATGTGATACATGCCTTTTCCTTGTGATGAAAGTAGAAGATTTACACATTTAAATTTATCATTTACCACATATTATTCTGCAACCATCATCTACTTACCCTACCTACTTAACCTAACATTTTTACTTATTTATTAGGGTGCACTTAGACTGGCAAACCCTTATCAAAATTTCTTTTCTTTTACATGGTGATGCCTATCTAAGTCTACACTTATTACTTCCAAGGGCTCAAATTAAACTGTTGAAATCATTTTTCACTCTACCTGTCTACTTATCTACCAAGATTACATTGTTTGGTCAGATCTTTATTCTCTATTTCTACAACATGAAATTGTAAATATGAACTAGCCAGGCTTAAACTGTTTGACTATTCATGAATTGCGGCGTAGGTGACAAGTTGTACATAATTTTTATTATACAAAAGTAAAAAAGTAGTGGCATTTAAACTTGCACACTTTCTTGGTCTTTTCTTTTTGTTGGGGTTCATTTTCTTTCATTTTTTTGACCACTTTTTATTCTTTTCACCCTTTTATTTTTCTTTTTAGGGTATACCTTCTTTACATTTTTAAAATTTTTTGATTTTTTTACAAATATGGAAAACCTTTGCAACAAGTAAAGGTATGAACATATTTCAAAGCTAAACCAAGTCAATCATGATATATGACACCTATTGGTATAGGGGAATAACAGTGGCTCCACTTGGGGATGGCTTTCAATGGTGGAAAGTCAAGAACAGTAGATCAGTGGCCTCTTAATGACTTTGACTGTGCTCTGCAATCTTCTTTTCCTTGTTGCTTTATTGTATGTATGACAGTGATACTTTTGAAGCTTATGGCCTTCTCTTCAGGCTTCAACTCCAAAATCTTATTGTCCAATCAACACTATGACATTAGAAAAGATATAATATGTACTTGTGAGGAACATGGTAACATTAGTAAGTAGGATCAAAGTAATGCTTTAACATCCGACCATTGGCTGGTCCTTCTTCTGCTTCTATACCATTTAACTCTTTAAGAAAATATGCATTTTTTCCTTTGAGAGCATAGATGATGTATGGTCCTTTCCATAGGAAGTCAAACTTCCCATGTTTCCCCTTATCCTCTCTTTAGGAATCCCATCTTAACACTTTATCTCTAAGGTAGAAATATTCTACCTTGGTTCTTCTATCAAATATTTTCTTAAGCTTCTCCTGCAACACTTGGGATCTTTGGTACACCTCCTCCCGGGTCTATTGTAAGTTGATAGTCTGGTTTATCCTTCTTTGAATATCATTATGTTCCACTTGAGCTTCTTGGAGTATTTTCATAATAGAAACCCCTAGTGATGAAGGAAAAACAACCTCCATGCCATATACTAACTCATAAGGACTGGTTCCAATGGATTTTTTGGTTGTAAGCCTATCTGCCCTGAGAGAATTGATCAACTTTTGTTCCAAGTTTTCTTATTTTCTTCCAACAGTTTTTTGATGATATTAACTAGACTCTTGTTGAAAGATTCTGCTAGTCCATTCCCTTGAGGGTAGTAGGCTGTGGAATGGCCCAGTGTAATATGATACTTGTTACAGAAATTGATCATCTTCTTTGATTTCAAAGCTGCAGCATTATCAGTAATAATATTAATGGGGCAACCAAACTTGGACAAAATATTGGTTTCTAGGAAACCTATGATCACAGTGTCATTGTCTTGTTGGGAGGGAATGGCCTTTATCCATTTAGTAAAATAGTTAGTGGCAGTGAGTATCCATTTGTGTTGGCCAGAGGAGGGACGACTGATTTCTTCAATGAGGTCAAGACCCCATTGTTGAAAAGGTTTCTCGGTGGAAATGGGTTTTAGGGGTAAAGTTAACAATTTTCTTTTGCCTTCAAAGATTTGACATTTATGGCAAGAAGTTACAAGTTTCTTCACATTTGCAAACAAGGTTGGCCAATAGAATCCAGCCCTTAGGATCTTATCTGCACTTGAATTCCAATAGTGATGTCCACCACAGTATCCTGCATGAAATTCTTGGAGAGCCTTGTCAGCTTCATCTTATAATAAACAATTTAATAAAATTCCTTCATGATTTTTCCAGAAAATAGTATTATCTAAGATACAAAACTTTGAAGCTTTCATTTTCAAAAATCCTGTTCTTGGTTTTGGATAAACCTGGAGGAGCTTGTAGGTTCTGTAAAACATAAATTACATCAGCATACCAAGGTGAGTCTGAAAAGGCCTATCTGATTTTTGGAGTCACCATATCCTGCTCATTATCCAATTCATTTATGTCTAGGGCTTGACAATTAGTTTTTTCCATGAGTTTGGCCAATCCTTGACATTTTATTAGTTTTGTAGGTTTTATATCTATATCATACTCTAAGATGGTAGCTATCCATTTACCTCGTTTACCATCAATTCCATCCTGAGTTAGGATGTCTTTGACAACTGCACTAGGAACATAAGCTATCACATGAGAGTATAATATGTAGACTCATAAATCCTTTATAGCTTTTACCAGTGTAAAGGCTTGCTTCTGCATTATTTTGTATTTTAATGATGCATCTCTAAGTGCTTTACTAAAAAAGGCTATAGGTTTTTCACATCCCTAACATATTTTTGTAATAAAACAGCTACTATGATGTGTTCTGATGCAAAAGAAAAAATCATGAAGTCTCTATCAAATTGAGGACTTGTGAGGGCTGGTGTTCTGGTTAAGGCCATCTTGATTTCTTCAAATGATTGCTTGGCCTCTACTGTCCATTTGATACTTGAATCCTTTTTTAGCATGTTATTTAGTAATCTAATGAGTTCAACTAAGTTAGAAATGAATCTTCTTAAAAAATTTATCTTCCTTAGGAAAGCTTGAAGTTCTTTAATACTTCTTGGATGAGGTATTTGTAGTATAGCTTCGATCCTGGAAGGGTCAATTCTAATTCCATCCTTGGAAATAATATGACCTAAAAGTTTACCCTCTCCCATACCGAACAAGAACTTATTTGGATTCAAAGAAATGCCATATTTTCTACATTTTAAAAAGACATGCTTGAGATGGTCTAAGTGTTGTTGATCAGATTTAGAAAAACAGTTAGATCATCCAGATATATAACAAGAAAATCATGAATTTCTTTGGCAAAGGAAATTTCCATTGCTTTTTGGAAGGTTGCTCCTGCGTTTTTTAGTTCAAATGACATCTTGATGTACATAAAAATGCCCCATGGTGTTGTAAAAGAAGTTTTCTCTTGGTCATCAGGATGAACCAAGATTTGGTTATATCCTGAAAACCCATCTAAAAATGAAATTCTGGAAGAACCCACTACCCTTTGCAAAATATGATCCATTTTGTGTAAAGGATAGTTATCTTTAAGAGATACCTTATTCACCTTTCTCAGATCAACACATAACCTTATTTCCCTAGTCTTCTTCCTAGTAGGTAGTAAGTTAGACACCCACTCTGAAAATCTAATAGGGGCAATAATCCCTGCTTCATACATGCGTTTGATTTCTTTTTCAATTAATGGTAATAACATAGGGTTAATTCTGAGGTTTTGTTTAAAGGAATTTTGATTTTCTTTCATAGGTATAGTGTGCTGAATAATAGAGGTGTCATAGGATTTCAAATCTTCATAACTCCAGGCAAAGACATCCTGGAATTCTCTCATAAGTTGAACATACTTTAGCTTCTGGTCAGGAGGTAAAGATTTTGACAATTTTATCATTTTTGGATTGTCCTGTGTTCCTAAGTTGTACTCTTCAATATCTACTTTTAATGGTTCTATTTTAGGTTTCTTCCAAATATCATTGGAATCAAATAGATCTTCTAAAGGGGTCAATCCTTTGGGTAGATGATTGTCCTTTAGGTTGATAACCTCTGTTTCCTCTTCAATTATTTCATCTAGGTCCATTTGTTTCAGGTCTTGAATTTCTTTTTGTGTGAATTTTGTGGGAAGAAGCATATTTATTGAACTTTCCTCTGAAATATTGATTTCTACCTCATCTATTTGATTAGAACCAATAATTGTATCAACATCTATGTTATTGTTAGAAAACTCTTCATCTAAAGTTAAAAAGTTATTGATCTACTCATCACTATCAAAACTTGTCAGTTCTTTAGATTATCATGGATGGCTAGTCTATGCCTAATTTCAGTAGTAAACTGATGATTAGGTTGAAAAGGTAATTTGCAGGTGCTAGCGAACATGGTGAGGCTGTGGGCTTGCAAGTTGTGTTTTCTAGGGATTGTAGCAAGCTGAGTTTCTAGAAAAGTGTTGAGAATTTCTATGACTGTTCCTCTATAATAACCTAATCTAGGATCCCTAGTTAAGTATTTTCCTTTAATCTGTTTAATTATTAATACTGAATCCCCTATGACAGACACCTTGATTGCTCCTAGTCTTTTAACAAGTTTAAGACCCAGCAAAAGAGCCTCATATTCTACCATATTATTGGTGCACTTAAAATTTAATCTGTAAGCATAGCTTTCAACATGATCATTTTCCAAATTGTACACCCAAAATCCTGCTCCTATCCCTAGTTTATTGACTGAGTCATCAAATTTTAAATGCAAAAGGATTTCATGCTCATAATTGGTATCTGGTGTAGTAGGAACTTGTTTAGCAATGGAATCTGGCTTTTCGTTCTCATCTGATTTTTCTTTGTTATCTGATATTTCCTAAATATGAACACTTGATTTTTATTTTTCAATTTCTTTTGGTTCTATTGCTAAAATCTCTAAAGTATTAGTAGGACTGGTTTATGCATTGTAAAGAATGAATGAGTCCATATCAAAGTGTACTAAGTAGATGGGGAAATTTTGGGGTCTTTCCTGACTACTTGCTACATATTTCATCAATGTATCTTTGTATAGTTTCTTTGGTTGTCCAAAAACCAATATAGTAGCATATGACATATCCAATTGAAGAGATCCCTGGAGCTTAGCACCCCAGGATCTAGATAATAACATGCCATATTTAGGTGGTATATCTGCTACCACTATGTCCATTAAAATTGTTTTTGCAGGGTATTGAACCAATGAAACACACAAGTCTTTTATCAGTCCTAAACATCTCACCTGACTAGAATCAAAAGAAAACAAATATTTGTATGGTCTAGTGATGCTTGGGTCTTGTTTTTCCATTACAGACTTGGGCATGAGATTATAAGATGTTGCAGAGTCAAACATGGCAATGTGAAGAATCTTATAATGTACGTTTAAGCTCACATAGAAGGGAGGAATTCTTCCTTCCAATGGTTTCCATTCACTTCTGGGCCAAAGATTATTTCAGGCGAGTCATAAAAAAGATTAACTGAGTCTTCAGTTCCAATAATTTTTAGTGATCTACTGATTTGCTTTCAGTAGGCCTCATGTTTAGCTAATTCAAAAAATGGGACCACAATTTTCAGCTTTCCTACTTTATTTTCTAGATTAAAGGGTTTTTCTGTTTGGGCCTTTAGATTTCGAACAACAATATTCTCTTTGTTTTCTATCTTTTCTATGTTCTTCTCTTTTTCAGGACTAAAATCATGATTTGTTGATTCTCATAGATCAACTTCTGGAGGTTCTTCCACAGTTCCTTTAGAAGAAAGGGAAGTGGAGGGTTGTTTGTTGTTTGGTTGGTTTTCAGAGACATCTTCAATTATGGGGTTAGAAGGGTTAGTGTTTGATCTAGAATGAATATGTACAGGTGTGGTTACTGTCCTAACTCTTGTGGGCTGATTTGGAAACTTTTGTTTGTTTGTTTTAGGGACATCAATTCTCCTACTTCTTAGGTTGTATTGCCTATGCACCTCAAAGATGGTTGTTTCATATCCTTCTCTAAAGTCGAAAGGTTCCCCTGATTGAGTTTGAAACTGTTTAAGAATGTGGGCCTCTTAATCTTCTTGGGTTAAGAAAACTTCTCCTTCATTAATAAGTCCCATCAAATTGACTTGGGTATCTTCTTCTGGACCTTTAGAGTTGGAAGCTTCTACATAATTCTCTTGGAAAGGGGGTCTAATGTTTTGGTCAGGACCATTCTTCCCAGTGTTCAGGTTTTGATTTTTCCTAAAATTAGGATTTCTCCCTGTGTTGGTTTGCTGACCATCCCAAGGATCTTTCCTTTCAATTGTCTCTACTCTGTCTCGTAGTCTATCCATTCCTTTGATTATGGCATCTAGATTTTGTTCGAAGGGTGATCTCTCTTCCTTTAATGGTATCCTCCTTTCACTCCTAGCCTTGGCTCTTTTGGATATCACGTTGGCTTCAACACTGATTGCTATGCTTTGCATATCTTCCAAAGTAGGGGGGTTTTGTTCTCTCAGCTGGAAAGCCATGTCAGAATCAAATCCATCTGGGAATTTGATTAAGGCTAAACTAGGTGGGGGTTTAAAATTTTGAGGGGTAGCCTTATACACACTATTGAATCTAGTGCAATAATCCTGCACAGTTTCTTGTGTTCCTCTTCTTAAGTTTTTGTATTCAGATTAGAATTTCTAGGTTGTCTATACTATTTGCTGCTAAATCTTTGAACTAGGTTCTAACTTCCCCAGATAAATTCTGAATGAATATTCTCATTTTCACATCATCAACATCTATTTCATAAATTTCAAAATAATTAGTCATCTTCTTGGTGTGTTGTTTGGCTGTATAGGTACCAGTACCATCAAAAGTAGTGATCTTACTTTGGTAATCCTAGGGCATGGCACCTAAGTTTGCTTATAGTACTAGGGGGCATATCTATTTTCCATTGCTGTAGGTAATGGTGAAACAAAAGCTGGGGTTGGGATAATGTTGTGTGTGGAGCATGATTGTTTAGAGGTATTTTTTTTATCTAGATGTATACCCCAGGAAGTTGTACACCCCTCCATGCGGGGGGGACTTTTCCCCCCCGTGGGGGTCTAGGGGGCCGATCCCCCCCGGCTGGGGGGTTCGGGGCTGATTCCCCCCTTAAACTTAACTTGAGGTTCCTTGACTAACTCCAGCCAAACCTACTAAGTGAGACAATCCCGCTCACTCTAGCTCTTACCCCCCTCAGACTTTTTACCCAGGGTATTGTTAACTCGACATCCCCCCTATCACCTAGGTCTAACCCAGACTTTACTGGTGATCATCGAGGGGTACGCATGCCTTACTAGGTCTTATAGTAGTATGCCCATTTACATGCAATAATTTTGACTTCATTAATTTTTTTTGTTTATTGCTGCTACGATTCTGATCCATCCTCTCTCAATTTGATTTGCTCAAAAACTTCTATCAAACTGCTCCAACTGCGAGCCCGACGAGAACCTTGTAGATTCCAACACCGATGGCCTCACGTAGCAGAAAACAAATAATTTTCGAAGCCACATGAAAAATTTTCTTCTACTGACATGCATGCAGCCCACGCCTACTCCATTTTTCAACACGACATAGAACACACAGGAAATATCCCTCATCGATTCCCTACGAAAAAAGCTCCGAACAAAATCAGCCTTGAATTTTAATATTACCAAAGGTATCTCTCAACCTTCTTTAAATAGCCGCATGAATCCCGAACAATTCGTCAGCATGTTCCAAACCGGTAAATATCGTAAATGCATTGTGATCCCTCGCAGTTACAGCACTATCTTCCACACATTCTCCTCGAGGTTCTTCCGCATACGATTTTTCCACCATTATTTTCAAACCCAGATCTGTAAAAAGGCTGCATTGATCTCATCATGCACTATAAACCCCTGGCATCAAAGAATCCCTTTGAAACCAACATTTGGCTCTGATACCAGTTGTTAAGAAATTTACTGCATAACATAAATAATTACTGAGAGGAAAAAATAACTAGTAACAACCATAAACACATAAACACAAATGTTTATCTAGGAAAACCCCAAATCCGGGGAAAAACCCAACCTAATAACATCTCATTAACATTGGCCAAAACCCTGGCCAATCCGACCAAGTGAGCCTTTACTGCTCACCTTCAGATCTTACATTACAATGAAGTCCTTCCAACCTTTTATGAGCTCCATTACATATAATACCACGGGCAGAATGGTATGGGTGCACAATACCATGTGCCCCAAAACCATCACTGTTTAACCTAGTCAACTTTGACTCTATCCTGAGTCAAGTTTACCTAACAGATAATAGTGGATGTTTGAGTTGTAGATGGAGGGCTAGAGGTGATGATCTGATGTGGAGTGGTCTGAAGTTGAGATGTATGAGGAAATGGTGATGAGCTTACAGAAACAGTTGTGATTACAGAAGGATTAGGTGTTCCTTCAGTGGTAAGATCAGATTCTGGTGAGTTCTGCAAATATCTATCAATTGACAAATTAGCTGCTTAGAGCTCTAATTCTCGGATGAGCTCTGGGTCTTGGACTAGGTCAACTAATTCAGAATCAGATGAAGTCCTAAACAAAGAGGTTTCAAAGTATTCATCAAAGGGTTGGTCTTCGAGGTAAATCCACCTAACAGGACAGGATGAGGATCTGAAGGTGGGTCAAAGACTAACAAAACTTTGTTGTCTCCTAAGAATTTTGGGGATCAGATTGGGGTTCTCAAACACTTGTGGTGGATTGGGATCAGGATTAGCTCTAGTATAACGAGTCCTTTATGAAGCCAGGTTTTTGGGTTTTGTTTTTAGTTTTCTTAATTGATATCAAACAACTTCTATAATTCCTTTAAGATGCTTTTAGATTTAGGTTTCAAATGTCCTTAAAGATCTATTTTAACTCAGGAATTGTCCTCTCCAGTGGAGTCGCCACTATGTTATCACTCAGATTTTCCTTGAAGTTGTCAGAAGAAGGAAAGGGGTCCGAGGTAACCACAAACCAACTTTTAAGTACAGAATCTAGCCAATCTGTACTCAGAGAGGGCTCTCTCTTTATGATTTAGCTTTGTTTATGGGATATTAGGCTAGCTATGAAAGCTTGGGGGGTTTTGATTTTGTTTGGTGGTGGAATTCTGGAGCAGATGGATAGAACAAGGTATTTTAGGCCATTGGGTTATGGGGTCAACTAAATATGGCTTAACTGGATCAGGTTGATTCAACAAAAGAGGGCTTCACAGGGCAAGATAGCTAAACAAGATACAAATGATATCTTAAAGGTGTGAAATGGTTCAGAAAGGGAGGAAGGGCAGTTAAGAATCCTTCAACAAAGTTTCAAGATGAGGGAAAGTGGGTGATCATTAACAAAAAAACAATTAAGAATTTCTTCTTAAATGGCCACAATGATAAATAAAGAAGCAGGGAGCAATTAAGAATTCCCTACCTATGATAGCTTAGAAGAAAACATTAAGAATATAAATGATTTTAAATACAGAATGCAGTAAAGCTCTTTCTGAAATATACTTTTTCATTTATCATTCAAATATGGAACACATATGAAATATTTAAACATGAGAATTGTAAAAACATAAGATATGGAATACTTATTTTTTTCTTGTTTGACACATTAATCTTGTAAAAGTCCTTTGCTTTATTACTTTTTCCAGCCAACCATACAACATTTGTTCAACAACACTCTTATTCCAAAATAAAGAGTCTACAGAAATATCTAAGAATCCACACCCAGTACTTCAAATGAGGAAGTACTTATAAAAAATTTACAACAAAATATCTCCTAATTGAGAGAGATATATTCTAGGAAGACTAAATATATTTTACATGGAGTAGAGACACATGGTTTCAAAAATAGAAATTGAATGTGAACTACTTGGTTACTGTCCCTATTTTTATTGAAGGAGCTGGAGGTAGGCCCTATGATTGTGCATCTTGTTGTCTTGTTCGTAATTCTGTGTTGGCTGATTGTTTTTATCTTTTCACTGATACTCTTTTACCTTTGACTAATACTCTTTACCTGCTTTACCATCATTTATCTTTTTACCAAAATTGACTATGGTAAATACTTCAATTTACTTTTTACCATAGTAAATCATAAGATGTCTGTCATATCGATCCACCAATCATCTCTTGGTATTCTGGTCCTTGTCAGTTTTCTATAGATTTCATCTGCTTCTTTCTATTTGACAAAATTTGGTTGTACTAGAAAGAAATGTTTCAATTCATGCTCAACATAAAAAAGATTCTCCAAATTGTCATAGAGTACTCTTTCAGTGGGTAATGCCTTGGGTGCAGATGAACTAGCAGAGGAACTGGCTTAGTTGTTTGCATACTGATGTAATTTGTTGACATAATCATCCCGCCCCATTAACTTATCATTGATGACTAAAGGACTTGGAAGTCCTTTACTCTGTAAGATACCAAATTTTTCCATAAATTCATGTATGTCTTCTTGCATATTCTGACATTTTCATTCCAGATTTTGCATTAGAGTCCTTTTGGTCTAGATTTTCTTGATTTCAAGGATGGTCCCAGTCCTATCCTCAATATCTAGTTGTTCCAATTGATGCTTGTTTCTATTGTTTATAAATTTTATTAACCCGATAGCCTCTTCAGGCTTCCCTCCTAGTTCTTGCTTGGTTTTTTCAATCTCTTGCAGAGCAGCTTTGACTAAGTGAACTTGTTCAAAAATGATTTGAATTGAGGACCAAACATCATTGATTGATTGAGTGATGTTGGTCCATAATATTTTTCTAATATCTGTTAAAGGATTTTCAAATGTGAGATCCTTTTCCAGTGTTTTTACTTGTTGAGCCAAGCCTTTGTTTTTCCTCACTTCTTCAGAAAATTTGATTTTTGACACATCATACTTTTGTTCCAAGGTAATGAATTTCTCCTTTACCTTTTTGGAGCTCAGTGACCTGGAGCTTCATTTCCTCCATGGACTTGATCAATGCTTCAGCGTTCTGACTTGAAGTTCCTACCTGTGTTGTACTTGTACCTGTACCTGTAACTCCAATAGCCTCAGTTGTTGCCAAAGGGACATTTGGTGCTAGAGTAGTTGCCAATGTATAAGGGACTATTGTAGAAACCACTGGTACTACATTTTGAGGCTGAGAGGTCAAATCACTTTGCCTGCTTTGTAGTGTTTTTTCTAATTCATGCTCTGTCTCCCTTAATTGCTCATTTAGCTTGAGGACTAAGTCCATAAGCTCTTCTTCATTCTTTTTTTCAATTACTTCAGCAGTCTGCGAATGAATAAGGGGTGGCAATTTCAACTGCTTTCTCTAGGCAGCTATATCTTCATTCTTCTCTTTTATTAGGGCCTCTGCAACTTTGACATCCTTTGGGTTATGGCCCAATCCAACAATCAAATCCTCCAATGATTTGATTCTGTTGTCCTTTGCCTATTAGGAGGCTCTTTCTAACTATAATTGAGCAGTGGTATTGTTCAGTGAATTCTCCAATTTGTGTGCCATCATGGCCTTTCTTGTCAAGGTGGAATAAACCATTTCCCTTGTTTTCTTATCTAATTCTATTTGATCTATGGGGTGAATATCTTTGGCTAAGACCTCAAAATTAGTTTTCAGGTAGTCTGCAAGTGACTTAGGCCGCTATATTGTAGGCTTTAGAAAACTCATCATCGTTTTGCCTTCTTTGATATCATAAGCTGACATCAACCTGGTTTGATTGGTAGGAGCCATCTTCAAGTATTAAGTGTAATCTTGGGCCTTTAGTTGTTCATTTTTGGCCTTTATTTCCTTGAATTTTTCTTTGATGTCTAAGATCATGTCAAATGAAGACCTGAAAGATGAAACTTCAGTACTTTGCTATCTTTCAAGCTCCTGCCTTTGTGAACTAGAAGGTGTCCCACTTACTAGGAATGTTTGTAGACTATCTCCACCTTATTTCCTCAAACTCCCTTTTGTTTCTTCAAAAAATTCTTCTTTTGAATGTGGATTTAGCCTATGCCTCTTAGAAACAGGTTGGTCTGAAGGACCACTGGCAGGGGTAGCTACTTCCCTGTCTCTTTTTAAGCTTTTTCCTCATTCAGAGGAGTTTTCAAAACTAGGGGGTCTCCCATATTAATCCGAGCTGGATGGGACTATGGTGGAGCCTGTTCCTCAGATATTTTAGGCTGCTTTGACATGTTTGATTGTATTGATGCTAGAGTACAGGTTGCTTGTTCTTTTCCCTGTGGTGGTTCTGCAAGGGGTGCACTAGTTTCCTGGGAGTGCCTTTGAGAGGTCTCTGATGTAGAGGCACTAGTTCCTAGTGTTGGTTTCTGAACAGTTCCAACTAGTACCTGTTCACACGAGTCTAGGTAAAGTCTCTTTTCTAGGTCTTTCATTACATTCTCTATATTGACCTGATCACTATCCATCTCAACCAGAGTTCCTTCCCTCATTCATCCATATTTGCATATTTCTCTATTTCAGGGATTTTGTGATGAAAATATGGTGATAACGTTTTTTCATTCTTCTATCACAAATGAAACATTGTGGATCATACTTCCAAACAAAACTTTTCTTTAGTCTGAATCTTTCTAGGATTTCTTCTGCTTCTTTGCTTGCTTCCCTATTGTTGCAGAAAAATGGGCCTAAGTGATCTTTAATTCTCAACTATGCTTTCTTCTTGGCCCTAGTAAAGTGAATTTGATCAGAGTTTATCATTTGCCTAAATATTCCAATGTAAATAAACTCATAGGAACATATTTTGGTAGTTTGAATCGTGGAAGTTCACAACCATAAACTATGATCTCTATGTGATTCTGGTACAAGTACCAGTCACCTATTTTGTACTGGTTGGATAGCTGAAGGATTCTTTTGATTTCATTACTAATCCTAGGAGGAGGATTTCTTGTCAGCATAGTGGTCACTGGGTGGACAAACTGGTCAATGAATTCATTGTATGAATAAGGACAAGCAAATGAATGGTGGAAGATAGAAGTCCAAAAAATGACTGATCTAGGATTACCCTTTGTATCAAGTTTATTTACAAAGAATGAGAAATTGTCAGACTGATAGTAAAGGATAAGGTGATATATGAATGTGGAATACTTGAAAACTTTTTCATTTTTCAACCTCATGAACTGGTCATGAATTTTATCATCAATAAATGCAACATAGTTATACTTGACAACAGGAGGCTGACTAGGGGTTAAAATGGACATTAAAACTAGGGTCAATTCATCCACATACTCACTAGTATTGAATCCCATGACTGCAACTATCATATCAATTATGTTCTTACCTCTCTCTATGAAGAAAACTGACAAATAAGGAGGGGGATTTTTGGGTTGATGCTGCTTATCCACAAAAGTCTGGCAAAGGCGACTAAGTTTAGATTGGGAAAATTTAGATGATTTCTCTAGCAAATCTCCAAGGGAAATGGGGATGAGGTCTCGACTGGGATGAAATTGAATTATCTCATTGATTGAGTCTGGAGTAATTTTGAAGAGAATAGTTTGATTGGGGGGCATTACTGCTCTGAGGTTGGGATCACAATTGGCATGACATTGATGGATAATATCAGGGAAAATGCACACAGAGGGGAGAAGGTACATTGGGAGATTTGATTCCCAAAGTCCTATGGTATCATAGCTATTCCTATGATTATCTCGACATTGGAAAACTACTTTCAAGTGGTCATTATCAGTATCCAGGTCTTTTACTTGAAAATATTTATTTGTTAATGGCCGATAATCCAAATCACGATGAGGGGTAGTGATAGGTGTTACATTGAGGGCTATGGGGGTTTCCGTTCTAGTTCTTGTGGATTCAGATAGGAATCTGGGGTTTTTAAGTGGAATTGGTCAAATAGAGGGTCTTGGGAAACTTGAATTGTAAATGCAGCAACTAAATTATGATGAAATTTGGGTTTCTTTTCAATTAATTACAAAGGAAAGCAAGCATTGACAGTGTTTCTGGATAGAAACTAGTAAATACCTGTTTTTGGTGATGGGCAATGGCTTGCAGGTTCACTTGGTGTGAATGGCGCAGTTGCAGCGGTGTCAAACTGCAAGTTTGAGGGTGGCGGAGAGTGAATGTATGAGCTAGTTGACCTCAAGGTTCAGTTTACTGCATGCATGTGCTTTTCCAAAATAAGTATGAAAAACTGATTATCTTTGTTTTTTATGCAAAGTAAAATCTTTGGCGGGTTTGGGATTTGGACAGATGGCGTCAACAAGAAAATGATTTGATGTTTTGTCGGCAGCGAGAGGTGGTAAACGATTTTCATCGCACCACTAGTGGAACGATGGTGGTATTTGGACGCAACCACGCGATTCCACTACTGAGTGACACGTTCCGATGGCACTGTTCAGAAAAGCACTTGCCATCGTGCACTAAAGGTTGACTGCGAAGAGCCATGCGATATGTCTGACAACCGTCGGATCAACGGGATCCAATCGGATGGCTATCGGGGAGTGAAAATGACGGAGGGTTAATGGAGGGCGGGCCTAATATAATTAAAGTCTTTTAGTTACATCAGGGGTGATGTGATTTGTTGAAAAGCTATT
Source organism: Pinus taeda (assembly GCA_000404065.3). Taxonomy (NCBI): domain Eukaryota; kingdom Viridiplantae; phylum Streptophyta; class Pinopsida; order Pinales; family Pinaceae; genus Pinus; species Pinus taeda. The sequence goes on along the minus strand of APFE030691915.1, from coordinate 160,414 downwards.
AATTAACCGTGGGTGTTAATTAATCCTTTTATTAGCCTGGCGGGGGTCGGGCTCTTGATTAACTACGGATTAGTTAATTAATCCCATTTATTGCTTTATTATGGTTATATTTAACTGAGGGGCAAGATATGCAAAATTTGGGAGTTTTGTGTATTTATAATAATACAGGAATGGGTAACTTTTATATAGGGGAATTATATAATAACATGAATTAGTAGTTAATATGATTTTGTGAAATGCGCACTAACATAAAATGTTTCCGAAAGTGTATTTTATCATATAACATTTATAACTTAGGCTTAAGTGAACATGAGGATTTTTATGGAAAGTGTTTTTATTTTCCCAAAGTAAAATAAGATTTTACTTAGGAAAAGGTTTATTAGGGAAATGAATGACTTATGAAGGGGTGTGATTATTGATGAAGGGGCTTAAGTGCTTATGCAATATAAATTATTAGGCCGAGGGTCTAGTCCCTTCAGAAGTTAGAGAAATGCTCTGATTCCCTCTAACTTTATACATACCTTAGCACTTAGGGGAAATTAGTGAAAATTGAGGGGAAATGAGTTGAGAAGTTAATTATTTCTAACTTTTCTTGCTTGATGTTCCTTCCATGTGATACATGCCTTTTCCTTGTGATGAAAGTAGAAGATTTACACATTTCAATTTATCATTCACCACATATTATTCTGCAACCATCATCTACTTACCCTACCTACTTAACTTAGCATTTTCACTTCTTTATTAGGGTGCACTGAGACTGGTAAACCCTTGTCAAACTTTCTTTTCTTTTACATGGTGATGCCTATCTAAGTCTACACTTATTACTTCCAAGGGCTCAGATTAAATTGTTGAGCTCTTTTTTCACTTTACCTGTCTACTTATCTGCCAAGATTACTCTGTTTGGTCATATCTTTATTCTCTATTTCTACAACATGAAATTGAAAATATGAACTAGCCAAGCTTAAATTGTTTGACTACTCATGAATTGTGGCATATGTGATAAGCTGCACACAATTTTTATTATACAAAAGTCAAAAAGTAGTGGCATTTAAACTTGCACACTTTCCTGGTCTTTTCTTTTTGTTGGGGTTCATTTTCTTTCATTTTTTTGACCACTTTTTATTCTTTTCACCCTTTGATTTTTCTTTTTAGGGTATACCCTCTTTACATTTTTTAAATTTTTTGATTTTTTTACAAATATGGAAAACCTTTGCAACAAGTAAAGGTATGAACATATTACAAAGTTAAACCAAGTCAATCATGATATATGACACCAATTGGTATAGGGGCATAACACAAGGGGGGATGAAATTGTAGAGCCTAGCTCTTTAGACTAGTTGCAGTGGCCAATTCCCGTGATATCCCTTCTAACTCTTCTCTACCAATCCTGTAGATAGTCTCTGTGTATCTTGTAGACTGTATCTTGTAGGAATTCCTATGGAGAATGATGGATCTTCACTTTCGGTGGGTGGCCTAGGTTATGAGAGCGACATGAGTGAGGGAGTTTCGAGGAGGTGAAATGCATCAATGCATGGGAACGATGTTTTATTTCATCTTATGGTGATTCGGGGTGAGGTGTTGTGATGGAAGCAAAGGTACATTTCCATTTTTGAACCATTGGTCCCCAATACCACCTTATCATTTCCCACTCCTCGTAATCAGCTCCCACATAGTAGATCTGTAGTTTATCCAGTTTTTGTCCTACTCCTCTGTCTTTGAATTAAGTGTAGCCACATGTGAGTGGACACCCAATTGTGCATGTGCTGACTAAACAAAGGTGGCCAAGTTAACTCACCACCTTTTCACTTATAAACCAACTATCTCGCAACCCTTAAAATTTTTTACTACATGATGCATATGAGTGAGTGAGCAGGGTACTTACTTTTGGTTTCAATGCTATGCTGCAGTTGTCGAAGACCAGAGGTGCTGTGTTATATATTTGTTGCATGCCATTCTTCCTCCTCCTCTTGCTATCTACTAATGGTTTCTTTTGTTTTGCAGGTATCTATGGCTGAAGATATGATGTTGTTGATGTGGAGCTCCTAGATCATCATAGTGAAGACCTGTTTTTGTTGTGATTGGCATTCTGTGGGATAGGCTGCTACAGGATTTCCTACAAGATGTCCTGTAGCTGCTTCTCCCTTAGAATTATTTAATCATTTGCTTATTGGGGCTGTGAGGATGATGACATGGATGCAAAGAAGGAGTAAAAATATGGAGATCAAAGGATATTCAAGTAATGCTCTTACTCCTCTATGTTTCCCTTTTTTTCTAAGGCTGGCTGAAACTGTTGAAATTGATTTTTAATTTTTTTGTTTGAATGGTGAGTGCAGGGATGATGATGGTGGATGAGGTGAGCTGCTAGATCATGCATAAGGTGAATTTTAGGGACTTAAAAAATCCATCATGTGCCTTCAAATTGCGTCCTGTGGGATTTATGGGTCACTGTAATTCCTACGGGATCATCCTGTGGATTTTCAGGGGATCCTATAGGAATACAAGGGATCCTGTAGAAAAAATAGTCTTTGCATAAATCGAAGCAATGGAGTGGAAAAAAGACAAAAATTATGGATGGATGCATGGTACAGATTGGAGAAGATGAATGTATGGGAGGCAGGGGTCTCCTTGGGATCTTGTTTTGCTCCTTGATTGTCTTTCTTGCCCACTTGCAAATGTAAATTTTATGACAACTATATATATATATATATATATATATATGAAAAACAACTAGGTTGCCTCAGAGAGGTTTTCACCCTAGTTGTTTTCCCTAGGCACCTCAAGGAAGGTTTTCATCCAGGGATCTTCTTATTTTCTTTTTCTTTTTTCTTGTTTGTTTTTTTTCCCTCACTTGGTCACCTCACGAGGTTTTCAACCCAAAGATGGGACTCAAGCGCCTCATGGAGGTTTTCACCTGAGTCCTTATTCTTTTTTCTTTTTTTTTTCTCAATGATTTGATGAGGGAGGAGATGGAACTTGCTCCGCCATCATCACTGTTTTATTGATATTATCAATGACTTCATGTTTTGATAAATTCCCCTAGTACATTTTCAATCGGTGCCCATTAACAAGCAAAGGAATGGCTTCTTCATCTATAGTTATGATTTACACTGAAATGTTATCATGGCATCTTTCCACAACATAAGGTCTGAGTCGTCTTGTCCTTAACTAACCCTTGAAGTCTTTATACCTAGAATCATATAACAATGCCTAATTGCCCTCTTGACATTGGTTCTCCTTAATATTTTTATCATGCCAGATCTTCCTCTAAAGTTGAACTACCTCTGTATGTAGGAGGGCCTGCATTCTAAATTCATCCAAGCCATTCAATTGGAACAATCTCTCTTCCTGTGCACTGCTGAGATCCAAATCTAGTTGGGTTTCCATCCTTAATGTGTTATATTCAAACTCAATGGATAGCAAGGCCTTTTTCCCATAGACCAGCTCATAGGGTGTGAATCAAGTGGTTGTATTCCATGTGGTATTATAGGCCCAAGTGGCCTCAACTAATCTTTCTACCCAATCCTTCCTATTTTTGCTCACCACCTTGGTTAAGATGCCCTCCAGTGCTCTGTTGGTCACCTCGACATTCCCATTAGCTTGTGGATGATTGGGAGTGGAGGTCTTATGCTTGATCTTGTGATGGTTGAGTAGGTCTTCAATCATGCTGGAGGTAAACTGGCTGCCTTGGTTTGTGACCAGCTTTCTAGGGTACCCAAATTTGTAGAATACATTCTCCCTTAGGAACTCAACCACCTTCTCTTACGTTGCCTTAATTGCCTTGGTTTTAGCCCACTTAGTCAAATAATCGATGCACAAAATCATGTACTATTTTTTCTTTGAAGGAGGGTTGATAGGCCCAATGAAGTCCATGCCCCACTTGTCAAATGGCTCGAAAGCCACTTGAGGGTGCAGAGCCATTTCATCTCTTGGAGTAAGCCTTCCCATCCTCTAGCACCGATCACACAGACTAGTGTAATTTTTCACATCCTGATGAAGAGTGGGCCAATAATAGCCTGCTTGTAACACTTTGAGTGCTCTTCTCTTTGCTGCAAAATGACCTCCACAAGGCCCATCATGATAGGTCAAAAGGATGTCAAAGGATTTCTCTTCCCTACACACCTTTTCAAGATTTTATTTGGGCCAAGTTTGAAAAGATTGGCCCCAATCCAAGTGAAGGGGGCACTTTTCCTGACTATCTTGCTCTTTTCTTTGGAGGGAAAGTTTGGTGGGAATTGTGTTAATGCCAAATAGTTTGCTATATTAGAAAACCATGGAGAGAGAACTGAAATAGCAAACAAGTGCTCATCTAGTAATTGGTCATCCACCATTTCTTCTTCACCTGTAGGCACATTTACCCTAGATAAAATGTTTGCAACAACATTTTCCTTACCAGGCTTATCAACAATGGTTAGATCAAACTGTTGTAATAAAAGCAACCATCTTATAATTCGAGCATTCACATATGGTTTGATCATTAAATATTTGATTGCAGCATGGTCAGTATGCACAAATGTTTGATAGCCTGTAATGTAATGCCTGGATTTGTTTAATGGATGCACAACAACCAAGAGTTCCTTTTCGTTCACTATATAATTTAGCTCAACCTTTGACAAGTTATTATTGATCAAATAGATAGAATAAGGTATTTTTTCCTCTACCTGACCAAGGGCTGCTCCTATGGCTTTTTGTGAGGCATCAGCATGAATATGAAAGGGGAGGGCCCAGTTTGGGCATCAGAGAATTGGTACAATGGCTAACTTACCCTTTAGAATGTATAAGGCCTCTTGACAACTTTTGGACCATATAAAATCAGAATCTTCGACAAACAAACCAAATAAAGGAGAGGCCAAATTGTTGAAGTCCTTTATGAAACTTCGATAGTATCCACCTAACCCTAAGAAACATCTGACATCTCTCTACTTTTGAGGAGGTGGAACCCTTTGGATGATGTCTACTTTGTTTGGGTCCACCTACAGTCCTTGCTAAGATATTGAATGACCTAGCACGGTCCCTGTAGTCATTAAGAATTCACATTTTTCAAGATTGAGAGACAGGTTCATTTCAATGCCTTTGTGCAGTACTTTGCCTAGGTTAGTAAGGGCTTCTTGAAAATCATAGCCATAAGGTGTAAAATCATCCATATAAATTTCCACCACATCATGGATTAATTCAGCGAAAATACTCAAGAATGCTCTTTGGAAAGTGGCAAGAGCATTGCATAGGCCAAAAGAAAGGACCCTATAGGAAAAATTACCTCAAGGACAGGTGAATGTGGTCTTATCCTGGTCTTCTGGGTAGATCTGGATTTGGTTGTACCCACTAAATCCATCTAGGAAGCAAGAAAATCTTTTTCCTGCCAGGTCATCTAGCACTTGGTCAATGAAGGGTAGAGGAAAATGGTCCTTCTTTGTGGCTTTGTTCAGCTCCCTATAATCGACACAAATCCTCCACTTACCATTTTTCTTCAGAACTAACACCAAAGGGGAGACCCATGCACTATCAAAGATAGGGTAAATGAATCCTGCATCTAGCAATTTTTGTAGTTCTTCTTTGACTATATCTTTAAGAGATGGATTCATCCTCCTATGTGGTTGCCGAACTGGCTTGCAACCTTCTTTGATGTATATGTGGTGAGTAGACACTGATGGGTGTACTCCCTTCATTTCCTTATAACTCCAAGCAAAGGCTTCTAGATTTTCCTTTAACATGTTGCATAGCTCCTCTTCTTTGAGCACAGAAAGAGATGGATTAGTTTTCAAGGTTTTCTCTAGGCTGCATTCTATGGTTTTGACATGGAGTGGGTTGGAATCGGCCAATCATAAGTTAATTGGATGATTGTTTTGGGTTTCCTTTACTTCTTCTTCTAAAGGTAATGAACCAAGAGTTGGACTTTGGAGCAGGTGTTCAATCAACTCATCCTCATCTAGTTGTCCTCCTCCCATGGTTTCTTCCAAAGCATAAATTTGGGTGGAATAAACCTCATCTTCTTCCTCCTCTTCCAACCATAAAGGTAAAGCATGCTCTAGAGAAGGTTGAGAAGGAGGGTATAGGACTAACTACTTGGACATATCCCCATGCTTGATGGTCATATTCCCAGCTTTGTAGCTAATGTAAGCATCGGTTGTGACCAACCATGGCCTCCCAAGGATGAGAGGATAACCAGTAAGATTAGCATTAGGCTGGAGAAGTAGGAAATCTATAGGGTACTCCCAAGAGTTAATGGAGACCATCAAATCCTCCACAATTCCCTCAGAGGTTGTTGTGGGATGGTTTGCAAGTTGCAGAACTATTTTGGTCTTCCTCAATGAACCTTGGAGGTTGAGCTTGAGCATGGTGTCCTTGGTCATCACGTTAATGGTAGCCCCAAAATCGATTAGAGTGTGTGGGACAATGGTGCCATTGATGTGCAAATATATTACAGGACTTCTAGGGTCAAAATATTTTGGACATATTACCTGCCCCAACATTATGTTGGACAGTTTCCCAAGGACATTAATAGTAGGGGCATCCCTTTTTTGCTTCCCTGGATGCTTGAAGAATTTCTCCTTAATCAACTTATTGTAAATGAGAACATCTTTTATTGCTTGGAGAAGGGGGATCTTTACACATATATTTTTCAATTCTCTTAGAATTTCAGTCTCTTCTGGGGTAGGTTGGAGTGGTTGGGCTAATCTCTCAGGAAAGGGTGGATTTACTTTAGGGTTGCTTTCCTCTCTTTCTTCCTCAACCTCCCTAGGTGGAGGGGGTGGTTGGTTATCTAGGAGAACTCTCCCAGATCTGATTCGGAAGATATAACCATACATATAGAGATGGAGTAAAAATAATACTTCATTTCATTACTATAAAATATTGAAAAATGTTGGGTTGTGTTATATTCTTTCCATTACTAGCCCACATAGTTAACTGGGGGGTTAAGGGGGGGTGGAGCCCCCCTTCGTGGTGCCCATTGTGTAGTGGGGGGATCACAAGGGGTATGAGGGGTGCAGGTAACCCCCCTCTATGGGGTCCAGGGCAGCGCCACTGAAAATTTTGGTTTTGGACCCTATGTTAGGTTGGGCGGACCTACCTATGGTTTTGTACATGATTTTCGCACATGGTTTTGGATGCGATGGTTTTTAGTCCATGGTTTTGGATGCGATGGTTTTTGGTCCATGGTATTGGATGCTTCAACATGTATGAATATGTATTGTAACATTGAAAGGAACATAATGAAAAATCAAGTTGGTAGTCCTGGTTTTGGAATCCAGGGAAAAATATTTGTGTATATGTGTTATGTGTTATGCTATCGCATTGTTTATTTTCTGTGTTTTATAATTTGTATGCAGGTAATTTCTGTACAGGGTTAAAACCTACATTTGGTATTAGAGCTATTTTCAAGGGGATGCCTTTGTTGCTGAGGGGTTTCCTCAGGCCTGTGGTAGACCCTGTTCAGTGGCAGATCTGCAAGATCATTTCTGGAGGTGAAAGAAGATGTGAGGAGTGGAAAGATAGAGATCGAGAAACATAATGGTCAGAGTTTTGAGTTGTGGAAACTCAAGATGAAGGATCTGTTGGTGAATAAAGATCAGTGGATCGTGGTAGATTCAGGTACTAAACGAGAGTGTCTGATGAAGAATGGAAAAAGTTGTATCGAAAGGCAAAGAGCACAATACGATTATGTGTCTCGGATTCAGTATCACTGAATGTATCAGGGGAAGCTATAGCGAAGGCTTTGTGGGACAAGTTAGGGACTTTGTACCAATCTAAGTCTTTGGTGAATAAACTATTCCTACGGAAAAAGATGTATAACATGAGGATGAAAGATGGAGACTCGGTGACAGAGCATCTAAACGCATTTAATACTGTGGTAAGTAAGTTATTATTTTTTGATATTAAAATTTAGATGAGGATAAGTGCATCAGTTTGTTGTGTTCTCTACCAGATTCGTGGGATAGTCTGGTTATTGCAATAGGGAGCAATACAACTGCCTTGCAGTTTGATGAAATAGTCTCATCCTTGTTGACAAAGGAGATGAGATAGAAAAATATGGAGAGCTAGAATGGTGAGGCCTTGCCTGTATGAGGACGGTCCCAGAACAGAAACAAAAATAATTCATCGAGTGGGAGATATAAATCTCTAGGAAAACCTGTAACAATGGTGTGCTGGAAATGCAGAAAGGAAGGGCACTACAAACGGGACTGTAAATCTAAAGCTCCTGATAAAGGAAAGGGATCTGATGATTATCCTTCTGCAGAGGCGAAAACCACCTCAGATGATGGTGGGGATGTGTATTTAGCTTCTTCAAGTACACATGTAGATCCTGAGGCATAGTTGATTAACTCAGGTGCATCCTTTCACTTCACTCCCCATAGAGAGTGGTTTTGCGAGTATGAGAAATATGATGGCAGTGATGTCTTCTTAGAGGATGATAGGAAGGCTAGAATCGTTGTTCGTGGAAAAGTAAAGTTGAAGTTGCAAGGAGGAAGGGTTAGAACACTTCCTAGTGTTTTGCATATTCCTACATTGGACAGAAATCTGATTTATGTAAGCAAGCTGGATGATGCAGGTGTAAAAATAGTGTTCGAAAAGGATACGTGCAAGATGGTTCGGGGAGCACTATTATTAATGCAGGGATTTCGGATTGGAACTCTGTACAAGCTGCAAGGTAGCATTCTTGTCAATGGGTGCAATGACTTTGTGGTTCTTGAAAGTGGAGCAGAAAATCTAGTGGTCTCTAGAGAGAAGACCATGTTGTGGCATCAAAGGCTTGGACATATTGGAGAGAAGGGCCTTCGAATACTTCATGGTAAAG
>APFE030691915.1:133472-150037 GCA_000404065.3 Pinus taeda | reverse complement strand
CATCTTTGCACAAAAATGAGGCTTGGGAACTGGTGGAGTTGCCGGCTGGAAGGAAACCCATTGGCAGCAAATGGGTGTTCAAGAAGAAGACAAATGCAGAAGGGAAGGTGGAGAAATACAAATCTCAGTTGGTAGCAAAAGGTTATTCCCAGGTGCGGGAATTGATTTTGGTGATATTTTTTCTCCTGTTGCCAAGGTAACTTCTATTAGATTACTTTTATCTGTTGCTGCTGCTTTTGATTTTGAGGTAGAACAGATGGATGTGAAGACAACATTTCTTCACATGGATTTGGAAGAGGAAATCTACATGAAGCAACCTGAAGGCTTTGCGATGAAGGGTAAGAAAGAACTAGTATGCAAGTTAAAGAAGTCTATGTATGGGTTAAAATAGTCACCAAGGATGTGGTATCAAAAATTTGATACATTTATATGGAGACTTGGCTTCACCAGAAGCAAAGTAGATCACTATGTATATTTTAAATTAATTGGTGACAATGTTATTTATCTGGTCTTGTATGTGGATGATATGTTGCTGGTCAGAAATGACAAAGAAATTATCTAGGATTTGAAGACCCAATTGTCCTCCAAATTCTACATGAAAGATCTTGGTGCTGCAAACTATATTTTGGGCATGGAAATTAAAAGAGACGGGAAAAGAGGAAGCTCTAGTTAAACTAGAGCAAGTATGTTGAAACAATATTGCAAAGGTTTAATATGTAGGATTGTAAACTGTTGAAGGTTCCTATTCCTATAGGTGTGAGGTTATATGCTGAACAGTGTCCTAAGACATAAGAAGAGGAAGAGGACATGTCCCGTGTTCCATATGCAAGTGCAGTTGGTAGCCTGACGTATGCAATGGTATGTACTAGACCAAACATTGCACATGAAGTGGGAGTATTTAGCAAGTTTATGTCAAAACCAGGGAAGGATAATTGGACAACAGTTAAGTGGGTTTTCAGTTATTTGCGTGGCACTAGTGATTATGGTTTGTGCTACCAAGGAAGACCAGGATTGGACAGAGTGTTGGACATTCGTGGCTTTGTTGATGTAGACTAGGTTGGAGATCTAGATCAGAGAAGATCTACAAGTGGGTATGTGTTTAACCTATTTGGAGGTGTAGTCATTTGGATGAGTAAGACACAATTTGTAGTTCCACTATCAACTACAAAAGAAGAATACATGGCAACCACTCATGCAAGCAAGGAAGCAGTTTGGTTGTAGAGATTGTGTTCAAGTATGGGATTAGTATAGGGAGATATAAGGATAGACTGTGACAGGAAAAGTGCAATTTTCTTGGTGAAGAAGCCTACATATCATTCAAAGACAAAGCACATTGATGTTCAGTATCACTTTGTGAGGGATATGATAGAAGGAAAAAAGGTGTTGTTGGTAAAGGTGGACACTTTGAAGAATACTTAAGATGCATTGACAAAATTTATGAGCTCTGAGAAGTTCTCTTGGTGTAGAGAAATAATGGGCATTATAGGGCTAGATAAATGACTAAGCTCTCTTGTGGCCCCCCATGGAAAGAAAACAACAAGTGGGAGAATGTTGGGTTGTGTTATATTCTTTCCACGACTAGCCCACGTAGTTAACTAGGGGGTTAGAGGAGGGCGGAGCCCCCCTTCATTGCATCGATTGCGTAGCGGGGGGGTCACAGGGGGATTGAGGGGTTCAGGTAAGCCCCCTCTATGGGGTCCTATGTTAGGCTGGGTAGACTTACCTTTGGTTTTGTACATGATTTTCGCACATGATTTTGGACGCGATGGTTTTTGATCCATGGTATTGGATGCTTCGACATGTATAAATATGTATTATAACATTGAAAGGAACATAATGAAAAATCAAGCTGGTAGTCCATGTTTTGGGATCCAGGGGAAACTCTCTGTGTATATATTTATGTGTTATGCTCTCGCATTGTTTATTTTTTGTGTTTTAGAATTCGTATGCATGTAATTTCTGTACGGGGTTAAAACCTACAAAAAATGCTTACAAACAGAAATGGAAATAAACTAGCTAGGGCGATGGTATCTTATCTCTGAGAAGAGATGTGGTGGATACATGCCTCTGAACTGTGTTACAATGAGGCTTGAAGGCCTATTTATTATTGAGAAACAATGCAAAACCCTAAACATCCAAAAACCTAACCCTAGAAGATGAAACACCAAACTATGGGCCCCATTTGGGTAAATTGGTACATCAGCTTCCCGACATTATAACTTTAGCATGTGATCTCCATTTGACATGTATAATATCTCGTTAGAAAGATCTATCCGATAACTACTACTTTGGGAAGAGCAACATCGGTCCATGGACCCATGTTGCTCCCTGTTTTCCCAAAAAACGTCGTTTAGGGCATCAAAACGCCTCCGAAAGTTCAGGACCCAAAAAACTGCTAAAAATATTAAACTATGCTACAATTAAGGAAGCTAAAAAGCTGAAAGAAACAATGGCAGGGGTCCAAGTGGACTTGGTGGGTGGCCACCAAGATCCACCTGGATCATTCCTCCCCCCTTAGGAAGCAATGGTCCCTATTACATTGAATTCCTCCATGAGATGAGGAAACTTTTGCTGAACTTGGTCCCTGGTGAGCCACTTGCCCTGGTTAAGGAGTTGGCCTACTTTGATAATTCAATACATTTGGATATTCTACTGGCGAGTGTGCTTGATCTATGTGTCAATGATCCTATTAGTTTCAGCTTGTTCCAGGCAATCTGGATTTAAATCTGTGGGTGTGAGTTGTTCTGCAATGTCGGATGTGTCTAGTAATGGTGGAAAGTATGGCGGAAGGTGGTCCACATTGAATATTAGGTGTAGGCCAAGGAATGGGGGAATGCTAAGCTCAAATGAATTGTCTCCCATAGCCTTGGTAATGGTCTAAGGGCCATATCAGACTGGTCTAAGTTTTTGATGGGCTCTGGTAAGGTGTTCCTTTTGCAAATGCAACCAGACTTTGTTGCCCACCTGAAACTTATGTGGCACCTGATGTTGATAATGTCGTTGCTTGTACTTGGCATTTGATTTCTCTAGAATGTTGTGGACCTACTGGTGAATATGTTGGATGTGCAAAATGAAGTTGTTTGCCTTATGTGTTTCAGAATGGACATGAGTCGAATCTGCGTGAGTAGTTGCAAATGGCATGGCCACATCAATGGGACAGAGTGGTTGGAATCCCAAGCCCACTTGAAAAGGGTTGTGTCCAGTCGAGCTGTGGAGAGCCCGGTTGTAGCTGTTCTAAACACATGGGAGGCTCTCATCCCATGTGCATGGATGCTTTGAGTTGTACATGCGAAGAATGTGTACGATCATCCTGTTGACAACCTCTGTCTGGCCATCAGTTTGAGGATGGAAAGCTGTGGAATTAGTGATTTTGGTGTCAAGCATCAACCATATACTAGACCAAAATGTATTGTGGAACCTATTGTCCTAATCTGAGATTATAGACTGTGGGATCCCAAAGTGTACCCACACTCATTCAAAGAAGAGTTTAGCAGTGGCTTCTGCTGTGATATTCTTCTTGCAGGCTGCCATAATGGCCATCTTCGAGAACTTGTCGACAACCACAAAAACATAGTCATTTCCATGCTTAGTAGAAGGAATGCCCAACATGTAATCCATGGAGATGGATTCCCAAGGTCGACTGGGGGCAGGTAGCGGGGTGTAGAGACCTTGCTTCTTAATGGTCAGTTTGGAAATGGCACAGGCAGTGCATAATCTAATATACTTCTTGACATCATGTCGAAGATTTGGCCAATAGAAATACTTCTGCAGTACTGCCACCATTTTCTCGTCCGTGAAATTCCCAATAGCCCGACTGTAGTGTGCTTCCCAAATCATCTTGGCATGCTCACTTGAAGGAACACAAAGGTGACCCAGGTGGCATAACGGGGCATCCTGGAGGTGAAAGTCTAGAACATGTCAACCCTCCAAGAGCATCTGCTATGTGTGGCTGAATTCTGGGTCGCTTTTGTAGAGAAGTGGCCAATCAGAAGTCTCATGCCCACAAGAGTTGAGCATGGTGGTTAATGCCATGATCGGTGGTCAATTGAGGAAATCTGCAACATCATTGGTGCTGCCCTTCTTATACTTGATATTCAAATGGAACTATTGCAGGTATGTGGACCACTTCTAATGGCGATCATTCTACAATTTCCCTTGGGTCTGTATGAACTGCAGGGGTCGGTGGTCTGTGTGGATGACTGTTTCCTTCCCCAAAATGTAATGCTTCTGTTGTCGACAGGACTGCACAATGGAATACATCTCTTTGTCATAAGTGGGGTACTTTAGGACTATGCTTGAAAGCGTCTCACTGTGATATGCTACTAGATTCCAATGTTGAGTAAGGACTGCCCCAATAGCATAGTCAGAGGCATCTGTCTCAACCTCAAATGGTTGTTGGAAGTCTGGTAATGTGAACACTGGTGCCAAGCAGAGGCGATATTTCAATTATGTGAATGCCTTATATTGAGATTGAGACCAAAAGAATTTTGCTTTTGCTCGTCCCTTAGTGACTTGACTCATGGGCCAAGGGATATGAGAAAATCCCAACACGAACCTACAGTAGAAGTTGGCAAGACCTAGAAAGTTGTAGAGCTCTATTAGAGTGGTTGGAGATGGAAAATTCCGAATGACTTGGATCTTGGATGGATCCACATGCACCCCTCGTTCATCAATAATGTAGCCCAGATATTGAACTAGCGTCATGCCAAAAGTGAATTTCTCCAAATTGGCACATAACGTGTGTTGCCGCAGTGTTTGGACAACCTATCCGATGTGGTGGAGGTGCTCTTACCAACTCTGGTAGAAGATCATGATGTCATCTAAGTAGACTACTACAACTAAGTTGGTGAATGGCCGCAAGATGTCATCCATTAGCTTCATGAAGGTTACAAGAGAATTCATCAATCCGAAAGGCATAACCAACCATTTGAAAATGTTGAGTATGGAGCATGATTGTTTAGAGGTCTTTGTTTCAGCCAGATGTATACTTCAGGAAGTTTGTACCCCCCTCCACGCGGGGGGGGGAGGGAGGGGGGCCAATCCTCCCCGGCTGGGGGGTCTAGGGGCTAGCGGTCCCCTGGCAGGGGTTTCGGGGACAGCGCCCCCGAAGCTAAAAACAGATGTAAAATTGCCTTGTAAAAGTATAGTAATTTCTAGTCAATCTGGGTTGTTCATTAGGCGTATGATCTGACTGTAGAACTTATGTTTAGTTTAGGTTTTTTTTTCCTAAAAGGAAATCCACTCTCTTTGTATGAGGGCATTGTATTAAGGCTGTGATATAGATGTGTATTCTCTGAGTGAGAAATAGAGAGGTGAGACTGAGAGAGAAAATAGAGGATATTACAGTGGATCTGTTGTAGGTTGTGTCTCTTCATTTTGCTGGATAATAGAAAGGAAGGACTGGTTGTTCGAGGTGGATGTAGCCTAAACTGGGTGAACCACATATATCTATGTCTCTCTTGTTTTATGTGTTTTCTTTGTTTATATTTTTGCAATATTTTATGTGTTCCATTACTATGTAATATATAATTTTCTAACAAACAATACCCTCCTTGGCTCTAATGGTAGTCTTCCACACATTAGAGGGTTCAATTAGTACCTGGTGATATCTTGACTTCAAATCGATCTTGTTGAAATATTTTCCCCCCTTCAATTTGTCCAGGAGGTCATCAATCCTTGGGATCAGGTACTTATTATGGACAATGATCTTGTTCAGTGCCCGGTAGTCAATACGGAGTCTCCAAGTCCCATCCCTCTTCTATGCCCACATGATCCGGCTCCCACAGGGTGATGAACTTGGATGGATGTGACATTTCTATAGCAGCTCCTAGATCTGCCTCTTGATTTCATCGTTCTCCAGAACAGAGCATCGATAGATTGGTCCATTGGGCAGCGGTGCACCTGGGGTCAGATCGATGGAGTGCTTGACCTGATAGTGCAGAGGAACCCCTACAGGGGAGGTGAAAATGTCCTCGTACTCCTCCATGACCTTGTCCATCTATAGTTTTCATGTGGAGGGGCCCTATTTGGAGGTCGTGGCCACCGTCTTCTTCTTTCCTTGAGGGCATGTCATCAAGAAAACAAATTTCCCAGTTTTGTAAATGAGCTTATTACATTGTTTTGTAGTAACCAGAGAGATGGCGGTAAGCGGTGCTACCTCTATTATCCTATACAGCTTGTTTCCCAAAGTAACAATAATAGTATGGGGCCTTGATTCATACAGAGCATGTAGCTTCCACAAGTATGGTTGTCCTAATAATACATCAAAAACATCAAGGGGAGAAATGTCGCACAATACCTCATC
This sequence comes from Pinus taeda, assembly GCA_000404065.3. NCBI lineage: Eukaryota > Viridiplantae > Streptophyta > Pinopsida > Pinales > Pinaceae > Pinus > Pinus taeda. The sequence goes on along the minus strand of APFE030691915.1, from coordinate 143,733 downwards.
CATGAAGGGCTTGATGTTGTATGGAAGGTGACACTCCTGGCTCATGCAAAGATCCCATCCATGGTGAAGCCACTTGATGGTGTATAGTTGTGGATGTGTTGTGGTCGGTAAGCCCAACCGCTTCATTACCTCTGTCGAAATGAGGTTCTTTTGGCTTCCGCTATTGACAATGAACCGTAGCAGAGAGCCCTTTACCCACATCTGGAAGTGGAAGAGATGCTTCTCCTCCTCTGGATCTTTGGGTTCCTCCTTCTAGATCTTCATGGTGGCAATGATGGCGTTGGGCTCTGCATCGATAATCTACTTCCCTTTGTCATTCCGTTGTTGGTTTATGACTCAGAGTTGGAACATGCATCTAATTCTAAAACCTTCAGCTCAGCCACCAATGACTTCTTGGTCCGACACTCACTTGTGTTGCAAGTGGAGCTCATATGGAACTCACACCACTTTCCTATGTCCTTTTTCGGCTTTGTAATGCTGTTATTTTCTTACAGCTTTGGCAGGTTGTCTTGGGCCACCCCGCCTTGGCTTTGTCCTTTGTTTTGTGGTTTGAGGGCACCTTTTCCTTGCTTCGGATTTGCAGATCCTAATTCTCACCTCCTCTATTTAAACTTTTTCTCGATCTTTACGGCATATTGGTATGTTGTGCCGAGCGAGGGAATGTTCAGGAATTCTATTTCTTCTTGGATGTAATTGTGCAAGTAGCCATGATATTTGAGTACCAAATTCTTCTCCGAATCCTTGATACCCAACTTTGTGTGAAGGGTATGGAAAATATTGGTAAACTCTGACACGTCTTGGTCCCTTCCCTGCCGCAACATGATCCACTTTATGTATTGATCCTCATACCTTCTGACAGGGCAGTACTTCTCCTTGATGGCAGTCTGGAATGAATTCCAAGTGGGTGCAGCTGAAAACAGTGAGGCCTTACCTTCATCCTTATGCTCACAGTAGGTTTCCCACCAGTCCTTCACGTGGGGGCGGCTTTGAGAAGAGCGAAAGTAATCTTTTCCTGGCCGGAAAAATCATGAACAGAAAAATACCCTTCTAGCACATTTAACCATTTATCTATGGCGTCTGCATCTATCTGACCCTCAAATATGGGAATGTCAAAGTCAACTTGTACCTTAAAGGGTGTGGCACTTCCAGAGTAGCTGCTGGAAGTAGATGTGTGGCCCTTGGGTAGCTGCTAAAGGATCTGGGCAAAGTTGTCCATCATCATGTTCCTTTGTCACTCGAGGGCCTCTTCGAGCAATATTTTGATAGGATCTCCTGGCCCCTCATCTTTCTTGTCATCTGCCATGGGAGGCCATCGGTATTTATGAGGCTGGTCTTGGAAAGGTTCGACTATTTCTAGCCGCAACTCCCTATATCTCGACCTCATTAGGGACATGCAAAGAAAGACAGAGAAAGAGAAAACTGCTCTGATACCACTAATCTCGATTTAAACTGGAATGCAACAAATTATAGATATAACCATACATATAGAGATGCAGGAAAAATAAACTTCATTTGATTACTGTAAAACAATGAAAAATGCTTACAAACATAAATGAAAATAAACTAGCTAGGGCGATGGTAGCTTATCTCCAAGAAGAGATGTGGTGGCTACATGCCTCTAAACCATCTTGCAATGAGGCTCAAAGGCCTATTTATTATTGAGAAATAATGGAAAACCCTAAACATCCAAAAACCTAATCCTAGAAGATGAAACACCAAATTGTGGGCCCCATTTGGCTAAATTGGTACATCAACTTCCCGGGGTCGTAACTTTGGCATACGATCTTCGTTTGACGCGCACAATATCTTGTTAGAAAGATTTATTCAAGAACTACTAATTTTGGAAGAGCAACATCGGTCCATGGACCCATGTTGCTCCCAGGTTTCCCAAAAACCGTCATTTAGGGCCTCAAAACGACTCCAAAAGTTCAGGACCCAAAAAACTGCTAAAAATAGTAAATTGTGCTACAATTAAGGAAAATGAAAAATTGGAAGAAACAATGGTGGGGGTCCAAGTGGACTTGGTAGGTGGACACCAAGATCCACCTGGATCAAGATCTCAGGTTAATCTCTTGGATTTCCACAGCATAAGCTGGATATGATGTCTCTCCACTGTATACTTGTTGAGCCTGCCTATTGTTCGGGTTTGGATTTGGCTAAGTAGGCATCTGGGATTGCTTGGGTGGAGTAGAGTGTAGGAGTTGTGGTTGGGCAGGTGTTGGAGGTAATAGAGCTAGAGCATTATTGTATTGGGGCTTCCACCCATGGAGTGGTGTATTCCACTGAGGTTGTGGTGGAGCGTAAGGTTGAAATGGTCGGCTGGCTGGCTGGGAATGATACTGAGATACATAGGACCAAGGAGACAAGGATGAGTAGGGGGTCCCCAAGAAGGTATAGCTATGATTTGGTTGGGATTGTAATATTCATGGGATGACCCTTGCATGCCCTACTAGTATGGTCTAGGCCCAGGAGGTCTTCTTTGGTTAATGTCAAAAAGCTGCTCAGTGACCCCTTCAACTCCTTGATATACAACTTTGAGTTTGAGTAAAGAAGGGCACTTGTCTATGGAGTGGTTTTCTTCATAGGCCGAGAAAATTTCAATACAGTTCAATGGACATTTGTTCCTAGGATGCCTCCTAGTGCATCTAAGACAAACGATGGCCAAGGCTCTCTCTGTTTCCTCTTGCTTCCTTTTAATTTTCATGGTGTCCATTTGCAAGGCAAGGGTTTGCGGCACCTCACTATTGAAATCTTATAGCATGTTTCCAATTTCACCCTTGATGCATTAGTTGGAAGATGATGTGTTGGCCATAGGTTGACCACCCCTGTCCCTTTTCCTGGCTACCCTAGAATCGTTTCTAAAGAAATTCTTGATATCTTCATAGGGTAATTGGTAGATATATCCTCTTGCTAACAAATGTGAGGTATCTTGAAGATCTTCTGTTACTCCCCTCAGCAGGACCAACTTTAGTGACTCAAGGTCAAGTGTGCACCTGGCCCTTTTGTAACTGAGATGGAATCTTTCTTTGTAGTCTTCTAAGGATTCATCATGGCCTATGGTCATCTTGAAAATTTCTTCTTTAGTATCCTCTGACCGATAGTATTTGTGATATTTGTTGTTAAGGCTCGCTGCATCTGAGCCCAAGTTGTGATGCTATCTCTAGGTAAGCCCATGAACCAGTGCAATGTTGATCCTTGAGGGTAGATGGAAATAGTTTTAACTTTTTTCTCATCATCTATATAGTCATAGGTTCGGCATATAACAACAAACTCAAATAGGAAAGTGTCGGGGTATGCTTTGGTGAATTTGGTATCTACAGATAAATACTAATTCCCTAGATAAGTAGCCATATCTAGAACAACAGTTTAAAGAATTCTAGCCTTTTCCTATAAGCAATAGATAAGACAAAGAAGATGAGAAGATCTATTTGTAGTTTCTATTTCCTCTTGTCTCCTTTGTATTGATCTTATCACTCCATCCCATACTTAACACGCTTGAGAAGTACATGTAAACACAAAAATAAGACAAAGAATCAATAAAATAAAAAGATCTGTTGAATACAGGTGAATGGAATCATATAAATTTCACACATACAAGCATCACAAGACAATACAAACATATGGGAGAAAGGTTCAAATATTTTATTGAATAGAGGAAGGAATTACAACCATTGCATCTGATTCAAAGTCATTCCTCTAGCTTGGATCCCATCCACATCACATCAAAAGCATGACAAACTTGTAGCATTACAATAATTGCTTCAAAGCCAATTCTCATTGCAACATTATCTCCTTACAGTTCAACATAGTCCAACCCCTGATCACTTAGATGAGTGGTCCTTTTATAGGGAGATGAAGGAAGTTTTGTCATAAATGGTGGTATTGAATGGCCTTCCATACTTAGAATTAGTTCCATGGAGGAAGAGAAGATAGGATAGGATGCATCTTAACTCATTCCTCATCCATCTTTGAGCTCACATGAATTGATAAGTGAGGGAACCTTCTAGATGACTCCAAAAGATATCAGTATTCCCCAAACCCTATGTGAATTTTACTCAAACTCACCCAGTGCATGTAAAGGGAAGCCTAAGTGCTCTACAGAGCACCCTGACATGGACTTAACTGTTCTACAGTGCATCCTTACATGGGCCTACCTGCGCTCGTCCCTCTAGAGGTCATTTTAGGATGTCCTCATGTCATGAAACTATCTAGGAAGGAGGCATTCAAAAGGATGACTTGTTTAGGACATGTAGCAACTGAAATTAGGGTTTCCTGAGCCCTAAAACACTGATCTAGATGACGGGATTGATGTGCCCAAATGGATTTGTAATAGTTTCCCCCTAAAGCATGAAGTTGGAAAAATGCATGTGTTAAATGAAATGATTTATGATTTGATGAGGAGGTTTCGAAGTGGAAGGTGACTTGCATGAATTACAATACATATATCATGATTTTTTTTTTTTTTTACATGAATTGTTGAGGGAAGGCATACCCATGCTTAGCTTATAAACTTTCATTACATGCACATAGACAGTCGTCTACAAATATAGACCCATGATCAGAATGACTATCAATGTAAAGACATTGTACATATGATTTAGTGCTCCTAAAATCGCAGCCCAGATGGATGAAACTAGATCTAGGTTCTTCTATCTTGTTCAATCGTTCGCTCAGGTACAAGTCTAACCATGTGAATATGTCATCTGAAGTCGAACATGGGAAGAAACTGTTTGATTACCAGCCAATGATTTAAGCTGTTAACAAATGCGAGAGAAATCACTGATAATGATAATAATCCTCAAGGTACTACAGTACACTCTACATGGTGTGAATGGATTATTTGATGTCAAACACCATACAAAGTCTTTCGGTCAAAGGCCATTGATGTCAACCTATCACCAAAAGAAAGAAACCTGCCACTGATGCATGCAAGCCTCAAGGTACTGGAAGGGTGTTTGTAAGTCAACATCTTAGATAATGTGTTGATGTCGATAAGAAGTGACTCATCGTAGGAGAGAATTGATGTTTCCCACATCAATAACACAAAACGAGTGTAGTGATTTTGGAAATGGAATGTTTTGGAATTTATTTAGGATAAATAATGAAAGGTATTACAGACTCATGTGCATGGATGTGCCTATGTTACTTATGCAACGGATCGATAAGATTGCTAGAATACATAGACACTGAGGCAATCAAAGAAAACATAACAGTCAAACATGTAAACAAAACAAGTTTAATAAGGAGTTCACCCAATTCTCTTGGGCTACGTCTCCTAGTCAAGCCTTTCAGTGCTAGCCTCTCTATTATGTTTTCAAGTAGAGTTTTTACAACAGTGAGCTCGATTCGAGTCTCACTAAATAGAATGAAGTCAGTAGGAATGGAGTGCATAGACTCTCCTTACTGAAACGTGACCTTTGAGGGTCATAGTAGTATGATAGGTCTATGCTGAGGAGTTTTCTTGAACCTCTCAAGTCTTCAATGGAGTACACAGACTCTCTGACTCTCTCTAGCTCTGTCTAGCTCGATGTTGCCTTCAGATTAGCTAAGCTTCTACTCTTTGTTCTCTGCTATTAGCCTTCTGCATCTCTTCACTGTCTGCCTATGTGTTCTGCTTCTGCCAGTTCATGGCTTTAAAGCCAATCTGTTTTTTGACTGCTCGTTTCCGCTTCCCGACCTTCTAGTTTCCTTTCCTCTGTCCATTTGAATTCCTGTGCTCTTCATCATCATCACTGGGTAACACCTCGCAGGGAGGTGGCCACCTATTTGCTAACGAACTGGGTGTCAGATTCCCTGAATCATATTCAAATGGCCACTAAATCTGTTTGCTTCAAGATCACCCGTGAACATGAATCGTTTGCCAACTCATCATCCATGTCAAACTTCAAATCCCCTGTCATATTTATTTTTGACCTATCAAATCTGATCAGTCATTGGGATGCATCTCTACCATTGATCTTGGCCCCTTAGATCCTATGATCGTCCTTCATATCGGGCAGACAAGTCGTACAATGTTTACCCATCCAATGTGGGTGGTTTTCTCTCTCTTCCATCAGACGCGTGTCACTCGATGTGTGGCATCGAGTGGGATTCAGTCAAAATTGCTTACCGCCTCGAAGCCTTCCTATATTCTGCCAGTTTTTGGTAATCCCATGCTACGGAACCGAAACAGTTACTTTTCTAAATTTTATAGCATTTTCGGGTCTAAGCACTTCGGGGCTTTCCTTCACTGAGTAATCGCATATCAGAATCCACCTCTGTTTCTTGATCTGGCTTCTAGTTTTGCCAGTTTTGTGCCATTGCACTTTACCATGAGCCAACGGTCTACACGCTCAACTGAGGGTCCTTGTTGCTCCGCTCTAGCCACAACTACAATTGCTATGAGGATTCCTTCTGATACCTTCGATCTTTTCTAGGACTTTAATCTTTTAGCATAATTTGAAACAGTCATGAAAACTTAGATAATTTCTAGGATCCAATTCGGATCATGGAATTTGACTGACAACACAAGGTTCAAGAATGGTGGTCCTGAAAATGAAGGTTTATGGTATTTCAAAGAATGAATTTTGACTGAATGACTTCTATTGGACATGTCGACGACACTAAAATGAATTGGTAGCATTGAACCAAAACAAAGTGATGGAAGGTATGATAGACCAATAGTATGATAACCATCAAGCTGATAACCGAACCCAAATAGTCATGATGATGGAGTGAAAGTGTCATGTTCAAAAGCAACTTGCTACCATAAAGTGGTTTTCCCCATTTTCCCATTTTCCCCAGTCATTGTTGACGAGAACCTCTTTATTTTTATCAAGCTTGAGGAGGATAACATATGCTTATTGTATAATTTCACCCTTTGAGTGAATCCATTGCTATTTGATGTTTTAACGAGTCTAGTGAAGGTGAAACTCGGTCTTGTCTAGATGGACAAATTTTTTGCTATTTGATGTTCTAACTGTTGGAAAAAATACTGAGAGGGGGGGTGAATCAGTATTATCAAGTCAAATATTCCTTTTTCAAATTCAAATTATATACGCTACTTCAGTTAATTAAACCCGCAAATATGTAGAAGGAAACCCGCATATACTATGCAAACTTATAATTTACTTTATCTTTCAAATGTTGATTGTTAATCTGTGTATCAAATAACCAATAACCAGAAACAGTAAAACAGAGCAGAAGACAATCACACACAAGAACACAAGATTTAAGGTGGAAACCCAATGTGGGTGAAAACCACCTACTGCAATTCGTCTCTATCTTCTCTTTAATTAGAAACTTCTTTTTACAATTGTACTGGTGCAGCGCTTTACCAGTACGTAGGCTGCAACCTGCAGAGAGCTACAACCCTCTCTCGTTTTCTAGCTTCTCCTGGAAGGGAGCTACAACCCCCTTAGCTCTTGCACTAACCAAGATACTAGTACATAGGTGCTAGCCTATAGAAGGCTACAACCTTCTCTTTCTTCCAAGGACCACGTTTCATAAATTTTCAGATTGGATCCATGAACATCAATCAATCATCAAGAATTTATGTATCAAACAATCTCCTTTTTACCAATTAGCATTGAATCAAGTAGACACTTCTCTGACAGCTGTATCCAAATCACAGTAACAGTAACCACACACCAAATCTGAACCCAGAACAAAAGATACTATCATTCAAGCTTAAAGATTATGACCCATCAATAGAACTTATCCTTCTCCTTGCGTTCAGGTTCCTTCTTTATTCAGATCCATATCTGCACCATAACCCAATCACAGTATTCCAGATCTACCACCTTATCATATATTGAATAACAATTCAGATGATGCTTTGCCAAATGATCTCCTTCCTCTTTTATAGCCTTAGGCCTTTCACAATACCACAGTCCAAAACCATAATAACACAATACCATGAACCCAATACTTGGGATCAACATTTTTGGATGCAATACCACGGACCAAAACCATAGGATCAAAAACTGTCGGACTAATACCATGAACCAACCATGAAAGTGCATGAGATCAACACTTTTGGATGCAATACCACGGACCAAAACCATAGGATCAAAAACTGTTGGACTAATACCATGAACCAACCATGAAAGTGCGTGAACTTTTCTCCACATGAAATAAACTTTTCTCTGCATAAAATTCTATGAAATTTTCTCCACATGAAATAAACTTTTCTCTGCATAAAATTCCGTGAAATTTTCTCTACATGAAATAAACTTTTCTCTGCATAAAATTCTGTGAACTTTTCTCCACATGAAATAAACCTTTCTCTATTGAACGTTTCTCCACATCAAATAAACTTTTATAAACTTTTCTCTGCATAAAATTCCATGAACTTTTCTCCACATGAAATAAACATTTCTCTACATAAAATTCCGTGAACTTTTCTCTGCATAAAATTTCCTGAAATTTTCTCCACATATAATTTATCATCTGAGATGAGTGGGTTGCCGTCAAGTACAACATATGTCCCATAATTCCAACAATCTCCCCCTTTTGACTTGATGGCAAAGCTAACTTGTCACACATAGAACTATCATCTGTTTCCTTTGAGCTGTCCTACACCCCAGGCATTCAGTCACATCTGATATCTCTTCTTGAAGATTCATCTAGTTATAACTAAGTGAGATGATCTTCTATGAGTGGGTTTCCATCAAGTACAACAATCATCATTAATGGCCAACATCTCCCCTTTGGACTTGATGGTAAACAACACCAAATCACTCTCCCCCTTTGACATCAAGGGCAAAGGGTGAACCAAGATATTCTCTTTCCTAGATAAACATTCTGTTGTCCATACTCCCCTTGAGTACCTGCTGAAATCTCTGAATGAGCTCCCCCTTTGTATATGCCAAGGTGTACCAATATGTCCATGCCACATGCTGAAAGCTCTGCTCTTGCTGAATTGTGTTGTTCATGCTCCCCCTATCTATAAGAAAGGTCTGGAAAAAAGGTGTTCTACAAGAACATGACTCTATACATCATACGTGACCTTCCTAGCACCAAATACTCATACATACATCCATCTCCCAACCAAGTGGGGATATACCAGAAAATGACAACCAAGTACATTACATCATTCATCCCAGGCATAACGGGGAAACCAACATAGGTTGTTACATGACCATGATATGACTGAAATATTTCATCAAATGAATAGATAAAGACACATTATTACATCATGAGTCTTGATATGACCTTTACATCGAATGATATACATGAAATTTATAACAGAGACCAAACACCTAAATAAGATCATGATAAGCATCATCAACGACACTGTATGATATGCTCCATAGCATCTGTCACTAGCAACTTGTATTAGTGCATGAATCATCAAGGTATGTCTGTATCAACTCATCCTTTTGAATAGAATTATGTATATACAGAATCATTCTATCATATGTGAGAAACACCATAGCCATCCATATATGCATGGACCAGGTATCATCAATTGAGAATATCTACATCAATCAACATATGTACGAAACAACCTATCATGATATAGGTAAGAACTCATCATCATCATATCTCCAACAATGCAAATTTGAATAATCATCCATGTATCCAACCAACAATCCTCATCCATATATGTGCCAAGAACAACAGGAATCCTGCATCATAACTGTAATATATGATATTTATGCATATGACGACAACAACATATGAGTGACTCATCATCAAGTAAAGAAGATGTGAATTCAAGCTATGTACTTCTCCTTATCCTTATGAAGATCACCATGTAAGCACCATTAGAGAATCAACCATAAATCTGATCTAAATGTCAACTATGTAACCCCAAGAATCATCTGAACAACTCATAACCATATCATAGCAAGATGAATCATTTTTCCATATAAGCATCATCACCAAGGACTATTAACCATAATGCCAACAATGCATTAAAAGCATATGCTCCCCCTAAACCTGTGCCATCTTGTTTACTGTCGGATCTGATCATGCATATCAGCAAGGAGTATCAAGTCATCATCATTTTCAAGTTAGAAACAAAATACTTCTAACCATCAAGACATTTCCACACATCATCATCAAATTGTAACCATTATCAAATAGTGCAAATAAACCAAACTGATCCTTTTCCTGAACCTGTCCCCACAACTTTTCCTCATACTGACATATATGCGACTTTGCAGTGTCTAACTCGCGTATATATGCGACTTCATTTCATGAAATTTGCATATGAGATTTAGGACACTGAAGTTTTGTACTTTCATCTCCCTCTGATTCTGGTATGTCTGTATGT
>APFE030691915.1:76893-110935 GCA_000404065.3 Pinus taeda | reverse complement strand
GTACAATGAGTTTGGGATGCGTACACGCAGGCAAGGTAGAGAGAACCTGCGTACCCAGAGATAAACATGTTTTTTAGTGACTTTCTCTGTTTTTTTGAAGTTTGACATGAAGAGCAGAGATATTAGGCTTGAAAAGGAGGATAAGATGACTATTGATGGAGCCATATTAACTGCAGATAGTCATGGTGACAAATTTCAGTGTAACAGCCACACTAGGCGAGTTTCCCCAATTTTATTTAGTTGTTTTCTCCAAAATTTGAACTATTTTTTGCATGGAAAGGATCCTAACTAAGCTTATGATTGTGTTTTAGGCTTTCATCAGATCATAATGTTGATTACATGGCAAGAAAGAGAGCATGAAGAACAAGACATGGTTGCGCTAAACAATCCAGGTACAGTTGAGGCCCTCAAGAACTATGGGTTACTCAAATACTTCAAGTTGTCCAGAATGAAGCAATAAATAGAACTATTGTAGTTCCTTGTTCATGCATGGGAGCCAATAGATCAAACATTTCACAATAAGGGACAAGATGGTTCCTATTACCATTGATGATATTTACTTTCTTACCAGATTGTTGAGGTGAGGTGCCCCCATCTCACTTTCTGGATTTGCCCATGGAGGTGAATCGGTGAGAGATTACATTCGACAGTTTTGTCGACTAGGTACATAGCCTAGCAAGGATGGGAAAATAAACATTAGGGATGTAGGTGATTTTCCTTTGAGAACAATCCTCTTCATAGTCACAAAATTTGTTGGTAGTGTGACACTACATTTGGCGAACATATCATATATGCAATATGCACTTGAGTGTCTAGAGCCAAAGGTATTCAACTAGTGCGAGGTCATGCTTTATTCACTAAAAGAACTAACCAAGGTAAAAAGTGGTAAGATGAATAATTTCTGCTATGGTTCGCTCTTAATCACTTTTATTTTAGAGAGAATCTCATTGATGCAACCACAACATGTATCACTATGTGTAGCTGGTCCTAGAGATCCACATATGCAGTGGTGGATCGAATTGATGGCTCAACATGTGGGTCAGTCAACATTCATTTTTTCCACTGCATTTTTCAGTTGGCTTGATTGACAACATTTTGTCATCAAGGAGCATCCATACTTAGGGATGGATTTCCGTGGAGATCCAGATTTGATTCTACTAGTTGGAGCACAATGGGGTGCTATAGGTAAATTGTTTGACCAAAGTGTTTTTGATTTTTCAAGTCTCTACATGTTTTTTGTGTTAGTAATGTTTCCAATACTAAACCAAAATCATTCTCATGCATGAAGATGTGGGTACTGTTTGACCTGTGGGGCACCAACAAGGTGCAAGTGGGCCAGCGCAGAGAAACATTGGGAGAGCAGTTCTCTAGGACATAGATTTGGCCGAAATCTTGGTAGAGTTGCAAGATCACATAGAGGGATTAACCCTTGGTATTCCAGATGTCCGGATTGAGGAGTTACCTACAAGGCTGCGGCCCCACACTATTGGTGTTCCTAGCCGCTAGGTGAGGCTTTTACGCATCATAGCACATGCTTTTACCTGTTATCATGAACACCACTAGATCTACTTAGGATGTTTCGCATGCATTTTGAGTTTTTTGGGTCAGCTGACCAAATGTGCCTTGGACACAAATTTCGTAAAAACTTTTAAAACACCTATCTATTTTACTTTCAAAGTTTTCTATGATTATGTGTAATCCTATTCAACTGATGATGTGAATTGAAAATATTACTTTTACATATGTCACAAATGTCTATTTAACACATAATTCACTAGAGAATCAGTTAATGGATTAAAGTTTCTGGAAATATGTTGATATTGAATGTATTCAAAATGCCTTTCCAAAATACGAACTCTAAGGAACATACGAAGAATTGTTAGGTTTCCGATAGTATAAAAGTTTTTTAGTTGTAGTATAATGAGTTGTGAGTCAAGCCTAATGATGATTCGACAAATGCTAAGTGAAATGGCATCAGAGAGAAGTTCAATTAACATGCTATACTCAGTGATGTTGTTCGTCGATCGACCGATACAAATCCCTTGAAAACTCACTAACTTGCCACTTGGAGCAAAAATAGCCCATGTTGCAGAAGATAGGTTCTGCGTACTACGACTAGCACCATCGGCGTAACCAACAAATGGTTCCGAAGACTCCTACATCTGCAAAAAATGCAAAGTAGATTACTAACCAAATAAAAAAATCTAAAAGACACACACTTACACAAACTCATGCAATGAAAGCATATATACAATGAGTTTTACTACACTTAATCAAGCATAGTAACGTTTAAGGTACAATTCATTCTGGGGATGGGACAATGGAATCCCATCATAATCTACTAACTCGTAGGCACCTTTTTCCAAAACACGCTTGACAATATAAGGACCCATCCACATTGGTTCAAATTTCCCTGCTCCATGTTTATCAGCTTCCTGATTGTGAAGCAAGACTAGGTCTCCTTCAGAGAAGATACGAGGCTTGACATTTCTATCATATTGTGCCTTGATTCATTCCTTATGCCCTTCAGTAGCCAATGTGGCATTATGACAGGTTTCATCTAAATGGATTAATTCCAAGAAACGTACTTCTTCTTCAGAAGTGTCAAATAACAAGTCAATCACGAGTTTGAGAGATGAAATTTCGCATTGTATCGGTAAGATTTCTTCTAAACCATACACCAAATGAAAGGGTGTGAATCCAGTTGCATTTCTCACCGAGGTTTGATATGCCCACAAGGAAAAGTACAAGATTAAATGCCAGTTTTGTTTATGAACCCCTATCATTCTTTGAAACATCTACTTCAGGACTTTTTTGATGGCCTCAACTTGTCCATTTGCTTGCGGGTAATAAGGGGTAGAACTATCATGTGACAATCCTAACTTAGCAGTCAACTCAGCCATCATGTGATTGCAAAAATGTGACCCATGATCTATAACAATGGATTGTGGCACACTGACCCAAGCAACCACATGGTTAAAAAAGAAAAGAGCATTCATTTCACCACTATTGTTTAATGTTAGCATTGCCTCAGCCCATTTGGTAAGATAGTCAATAGAGACTATAATATAGCCATGCCCCCTGGTCGAGGTGGGGCTACATGTCATGAAGTCAATGCCCCATTTGGAAAATGGTCCAACAGCAATGACTAAATGCAATGGTGTAGGTGGTAATCTGGTTTTTCGGTCATATATCTGGCATGTGTGATAGTTTCTGATAGCAATAATAAAATCTTTGAATATAGTTGGCCAGAAGTAACCGACACATAGAATCCTCTATGCGGTAATGTATCGAGATAAATGTCCACCACAAGCACCTAAATGGTAATCATTCAATGGTTTCTCAGCTTCCTCATGTGTGACACACCTCCATAAAATCGTATCGATACCATGATGGTAAAGAGTGTCACTAATGATCAGATAATATTTGGCTTGGTATCGAATACGTCGCTGTTACGAGTGAGAGGTATCAAGCTAGAAAGTTCGGGTCTGGAGATAGATCAGTATATCTCCATATCATGGGTCAAATGAAAATATTAGAAACATAGACTCATTCAAAATTGATAGTTCAAATGTTAAATCAATGGAGGTCGAGGGAAGGTCACAAAGTAGCTCGGCAAAAATGAGAGATTTCTTTGACTATCCATTTTGAGTATTTGACCCCTAGCAATTGACGTGACAAAATGTATGTCATAGGGTTGCAATCTGAAACGACAGTGGTCTTTCGAAGCAAGATATAATGGTGAAATCTCTGAACGACTTGCACAGCTGCCAGAGCTAGTTTCTCAACATAAGAGTACTTACTTTCTGTATCATTGAGATTACAGCTCAAATAATATATTGGATGTTCAATCTAATTTTCCTCTTGGACTAAAAATGTGCCAATGGTTGTATCTGCAGTGGTGAGATACAGGTAATAGTCATTTTGATAATTCAGATAATACATTAATGAAGCTCTAATCAATGCATATTTAAGAGCATCAAAGGAAGCTTGCACCACCTGATCTCAATGGAAGGGTATCCCCTTTCCAAAAAGACATGTAAAACCTTTAGCCATTTCAGTGTAATTAGGAAGGAACCTCCTTAGAAAGTTAGCCTTCCCTTGGAGTCCCTGTAACTGTAAAAGATTTGAAGGTGGAGGAAATTCAAGAATCACTTGAAACTTTAATGGATCGAGTCGAATTCCATCTTTAGACACTACAAATCCAAGCAATCGACCAGAACCAACAAAAACACACATTTGTGTGAATTGAATCGTATCTTGTAGTGTTGGCACCTTAAAAATATTTCTCTCAAATGTTGTGGGTGATCAGTCCGCTTTCGTGAATGGGCAGGTAAATTGTCAAGGTAATGTTGAACAATGTGCTTGATGTCATGGAAGGAATAGTTCATTGCCCTATGAAATGTAGCCCTTGCATTCTTCAAACCGAATGGGAGTTTCCTATACGCGAATGTGCCCCATGGACAAATATAACCAGTCTTAGATTGGTCCTGTGGGCAGATACTAATTTGATTGTAGTCGGAAAAACCATCCATAAATGAGAATATTTGGCATCTGGCACATTCATTAATAATCTAGACGATAAAAGGAGTAGGACAATTGTCCTTTGGACATGCCTGATTGACATCCCTATAATTGACACACGCTCGAATTGTCCCTTGTTTCTTCATGATAGGAACAATGTTGGAAACCCAATCAGTAAGAGGTACAGGGTAAATGAAACTAGCACACAAAAGAATTTCAACTTCTTCTTTAATGGCAGTAGCTTTCTTTGTATGAACAGGTCGAAGCCACTGTCATACTAGTTTGACATCAGAGTACATTTTGATTTCATGTTCAACAATACTAGAGTCAATGCCTGGCATCTCCTCGTATGACCATGCAAATATATCTCAGAATTCATGAAAGAGAGTATGGTAACTATCAAGTTCTGATGGAGAACAAGATTTGCTGACATGAATGTTTTCTACAATATAAGGCTTGGTCGAAATAATAATAGAAATCATTTCTTCAATATTTGACAGGTTTTGATCAGAATCTAATGTGTCTATGAAAACTAATTGGAATGATGGGAATGATGATGATAATATTCCCATGGTTCTTCTCCTATCATCATTGATTGGACAATTCCTTCATTCGTAGAATGTATACGTGAAAAAGGATCCAAAGAAGTACCATATTCTAATGAACGGTCTACCCATACAATTGGTGAAAGTGGATTTGGGTTTGCCGCACAAGACAGAAAAATTGATTGCTATGCTAGCTCAATGGGGCTTAGCGGCATAACCTCAGTATTACTATCAACTTCATAATTGTTGGTAATCCTCCTTAAATTATATGAGGTGGAGGAAATCATGTTGCAAGTCTCTAATCTTACCACTTCCACCAAATATGATGGTGACGGTAGTGTAAAAGTACCCATTAGGGAACGATCTTTAAAGAGACCTACACCAACACTTTGAAGTGACAGCAGGGGTCCATGTACCAACGGAATACTTCCCATAGCCTGTGAACTAGATGAAAAAAAGGCAAGCTGATAGATAACTGTGATTCCACCCTTAGGAGGGAAAGAAATAGTATGAAAGTACATGGAAACCACAACAGCCATAGCATATATCCATGCCTTTCCCAGTAAAATGTTGTAGTCGAGGGATCCATCAACTACCTCAACCTCAACAGTAACTATTTCCCCCCGTAGTCGATTTGTAGGTTACTCAGAATCCCACAAGGTGTATATATTCATCTATCAAAAGCTTTTAACATGGTTGGTGATCATGACAATGGTGGTGAACCAAGTGTTTTCCAGCAACTCATAGACATAATGCAAGTAGGTGTCCCATCGTCAATAATAGTTTGGTGAAAATTCTTATTGAGAGCCTTTACTTGAATTAGGAAAGCTAATTGCGCCAGTAGCTGTGGTATATATCTCGCATGGTTAAAAACCACAAGATTGGAATCCATAGGGTCTATTCCACCAATTGCTGGCAATAAAGCCTGCTTCTAGGAGGGACAATTTTGTAACAACTCGAGTGTCGACATAGAAGAAGGTGATTGAGCAAGATCTTCCACTATGTTATAGTTCTGAGTTGCTCGAGCCCAAGAGTTAAATGTCTATTTATGAACAACTCCCTTTGGTGGTTTTATTGTCAATTCTGGCACAATAGGTGGTGTAATATTTTATGATGAAGTCAAAGTCGAAGGATCAGGTTGATCAGTGGCTTCATTATTCAACAACGACGGTGGATTTCCATAATATTTATTTCTCGTTGACACCAAAATTTCATTTTGTGGCTTTGTGATGGATAACATAAGTAGTTGGGATGTGGAAGCATGGTCTATCACAACCAAATGTGTCTCTAGGTTTAAAAATGGATCAGTCAACATTGTAGATGTGTTAGAAGTCTTTAGAAGTTTAGAAACTTTTGAGCGATGTCGACAATCTCTTGTAAAATGCTCGTCATTAGACATGGATAATGAGGTTTCCTTGCCAAAGTAGAGGAATTAGATGATTTCTCTTGAGGGGAACTATCTTGTTTCTTCTTGTTTTTCCCCTTCTTCTTGTCTCCTGGTTGCTTTTGATTTTTTCCTTTGTCGGATGAAACAACATTGACTTTGGAAGCAAGATTGTTTTCTAATGCATTGGTAGTTTGGTTGGTAATGGAAAGAGTTTGACCATATGGTCTTCCTGTCATTTACGTGCTCGGAGAACTGATCACACCGTCATCAGCATGAGAGTCCTTACTCAATTGTGGAGGAGGAGGAACAGTGAAAGATGGTCGAGGTGCATTGGGAATATTGTCGTAGAGTGTACCGGATTGTGTGTAAATCAAATCTAAATATTGGGCATGATCAATTACTTGCTCTTCTGTGACAACTCCACCTTTTGCCACATACTTGGTGATTGATGGGAAAAAGGATTTTATGAACCACTCAGCCAAAGCCTGATCAAGAACATAGGTCTTAACCATTTGACGATGACACCACCACTCATGAATATTATTTGATATATGAGTAGGAATAGTCTGTTTAAAGTTGGTTAGGAGTTCCGTTCCAGTCTCATATCTAATAGGTAACTGGAAGTGGGTCAAAAATGTGGTGGCTAAAGTCATAAAGTTGTCGAAGAGAGCTCATGGTAACTCAATGTACCACTTCATAGCCGGACCAGTAAGCATTCTTTGGAAAAGATGGAGTCTAACCAAGTCATCATTTAAGGATTTAGATGAACACCAAAAATGAAAGTTCATGAGATGATTTGATGGGTCTTATATGGGATTTCCATTGAATTTCGGAATCTCAGAAGGTAACTTATGCGGAATTACCAGCCACCAAGGTGCATATAAGATTGGATCATTAGTGAGTCGATTTAAATCTGGTAATTCTAGAGTTGCTACGAACGACAACTGTTGACTCAAGTCAAGTTGAGCATACCTAGGATATGATGAAATTGTTTGAGAAATAGGCCTTTGCATACCAACATAGGGCATCTACATTTGGTAACCTTGGTAAGGTGGTTGATGAACAAATCTGACATAAGGTGGTTATTGATAACTAGGTTGAATTTGCAGTTGTCCATAACCAGCAAAGCCTTGTTGACTAAGACCTTGGTAAGCTTGATATTGTCCAAACCTAGGTTGAGCATGTTGAGCAGGTCCAAATTGGGGTTGGAATTGCTGGAATTGAGGCTAACATGGTTGTTGAATCAACCGTTGTTGTTGTTGATGCAACTGTTGTTGATTTAATAGTCATTGTTGCCCAGCAATGAAAGGTTGGCCATGTTGTGAATACACTATACTAGTGTAAGCCTAAGTCACTTCGAATAAAGGTATACTAGCCTGAGGCTGTTGGATCCTAGATACAAGTGGTTGTTGTATAACAACGTAAGAAACTTGAACTTATTGACTGGAAACTTGTGGTTGTGAGGTAGAAGGACCAGTTTGTACAGGTTGAGATACAACTATTGGACTTGTGACTATGGTACTTTGGTAATAACAGGTGTAGTAGGAATAGCTGACACAATTTACATTGGTTGTCTTGGATAAGCAAGCCTTGGTTGAACTGGATTTTTGGTTTCCATTGACAAACTCGAATTCCAAGCTGACCTGAATACTACAGGATACTACCATATGATGGTCCTCAAGGATATGGATACATAAGTCATTGTTGACTAGATTGCCTAGTTTGATATTGATATGCAGGATCAAAATGTTGAGTTCCCATTAAAGAAGAACCAAGTAGAATTCTAGTTGAGGACACGGGTGATGACCATGGTGTAGAAGCAACCCCTGAGTGGGTTCCAAATAAATATTGGTAACCAACCGAGATGGACAATTCACCATATAGTTGTGACTCAGGTGTAGTAGAAAATATTGAAGAGGTTATGATAGAAGATTTTGCCGCAGCTGCATCAGATGATACAGTCTGGGATGTTGACGGTTGTTCAACCATAGTTAACTGACCCAAAAGTTGTCCTAAAGAATCGATGGGTACTTGAAAAGAAGTGGGATCAAATGGAGCAGTAAAATGAAGAGTATAAGGGTAAAGATAAAGCCTAGTTCCAAAATGGAATGGGGTTCCAGGTGTATAATCTTCTTCCAGTTCTTCTTTGACAGCAATTAAACTAGGTGGAAGAACTTCATCATCTGGTTCGTAAAAGACTTCTGGTGTTGATAAAGTGGAAGTTTCAGTAGTTACTGATGTTTGAGGGGTAACCGGTTGATCATCTTCTGGTAAAGTAACAACTTCTGAATGTTCAAATTCGAAGTCCAGATGTTTGAGTAAAAGACCAATAGTTTTAGCGAGAGGTTCTTGAACAACTTCAAGTTCAGATGTAACTTTTATTTGAACTGTGATAGGTTTTGGATTAACATAGGGTTGAACTGATCAAGTTCAGAAGTAATATCTTGTTGAAAAACTTCAAGTTGAGGATCAACTTGTTGTTGAACAACTTCGGTTAGTGTTTCACTAGGATCAATGATAATATCCTTAGGTAATTGTGAAACCTCTTCTTCAGAAATGGATGTACCAAAAATAGTTGGAGTAACTAGAGTCTCAGTACTTAGTGAAATGGATGATTCAGGTAATTGAGATGAAGAACTAGGAGTTCTTGATGTACTTGACTCAATTAAGCGAGTTTGCTTTAACCGAATAGGTGTAGCTTCAGGCGGCAAAGGAAGTTCACTTGCTCTTCTCCGTGAATGACAGGGTAAGGGTTGATGTTCCTCCAATATTTCTGATTAATTTTATTATCAAAAAAGAAGTAAACAAAAAGGGGTAAGCTAGGCAAAAGCTTTACCAAGCAAGTGTGAACTGTAGAATGCGAACCCAGAAGTACAGGCAAATAATCTTCCTGAATGTTGTGTTCAATGTATCATAGTGTACAATGCAGCTGACTCGGTTACCTAAGGATGGATAGCAACCTAGTGTTGTCCTGCCATATATACCTGAAGGTATGTGGAGGCCCAATATGTATAAGGTTGTCTAATGCAAAACCGCACAGTGAGAGAATTCCCATATACTTTACGTACTGTAACACCGCCCTACATATTCGAAGGTATGTGGAAGAGCTACGATATACTCACATACGTGGAATGAGGTATCACACTTTTTATGTATTATAGAAAATTTAGCGACAACTGATTTGTTTTACGACGCTGGAACATGTCTCTAGCCTAGAACTACTAAATGTTTTTCGTTAATGATAATGCTCCATTAAGTAAATTGATGTTAATTTTAGTTGATCTTGCTTAGGAATTTTCCCTTCAAGTTCACCACATGATGTACTCTAAAATTCCCAGGAATGCAACTATCATGATAAGCATTCTTTCCATTCAATTTAACGATGAAAATCCTAGTTACTAGGGATAGAACAATCAGATTTCTTTTGATCAAAGAGCAAAGAGAAAAATCTAATGCAATTTCCCTAAACTATTCCTATGAGCACACACAAAATTTTTCAATGCAACATGCATGTATTTCTTTTCGATTTCCTTAATGTGAATGTGAACAAAAAGGAACGTTATGCACATACAATAAATCAATATTTAACAAGAACGAAGACTTTACGATAGTTTTGTTTTGAAGGAAAAGAAGACTTTTATGACACTTCCTTTCGAACAAAGATTAATCAACTATATTCTAACTTTGACTATAGATTGATAATGACAAATAAAACGGTTAATAAATATTAATCAATCAATTTATCAATAAATATTATTCTCTGAGACATGACATTCATTGATCAGTCAACAAACAAACAAACAGAGAAAAATTGGCAAAAACTCATTCCAAAGGTGGGAAGCTGACCCTAGGAGGATAAGTGTATCCCTAAATGGGAGACAGTGCGCTTCATAGCATTGTCCCTAAGCCAAGGGTGCTCTGCAGTGCACTGTGTCCCTCACAAGCCTAGGATGGTGATAGTGAGCCATTTCAAAAGGCAATTTGACACAGTTTTAACCAAAATTCAACGCAAAAGAGCTGAAATACAATCAATGAACAAAATTAGGGTCGGAAAGAATGTCCTAGGAGGTGGATAAGCTACTAGGAAGGATGATCTCTCCCCAGTATGGTCACTAATTGTTTTTGGAGAATTTGGTGTTAGAGTCGGTCTGTTCATCCCTTTGTCAAAGATCAAAATCTCTTTTGTTGCATTTCATTTTTAGGTGTCTCATTCACTTTATTCATTTGCATTCCATTAGGAGAATCGGTCTTCTGACGGAAGGGTTTTGTCACTCATCTCCCTCATGTCATGCACTTCTTGGTCCGTGTCTGCTCATCAAAGTCAATTTTAAAGTCATGTACAGTCTTGTTTGGTCTCGTGGTCAGCAAAGAGTCACTTTAGTCATTAGGTCTAGGGTTTCACAAGTTAAAATGGCTAATAATGCCAGCAGGCACATGAGGGAGGTTCGAAATAAGTTTTCATTCCAAAATGTCATCATAATAATGCTCGATCATGACTTTTCTTCAAAACTTTGTTTTGAAGAAAAATCGTCAATTTCGTCTTTTGCAATAAATGCCACATATATTTTCAAATTTTTTTAGTTGTGAAGATGTTCAGGCGTAGCCCTGGTCATCCTTTGCGGAAATTACATGCCAATCATCCCTGCAAAAATAGGCAGAGTTTCATCATTCAACCAAAAATCAAAGTGGAAGCAAAAACAAAGTTATGTGAAAGTGCCAAAATCTGCAACATTACAAAAGTGAGTTTGCCAAATGAAGAATCAAAGTCCATGCCATAGGAGATATTCTTGTGCTTCAACAGTTCATTTACACACAAGAGAGCAAAGAGAACCAAAGCTAAGCGATTTGGGTGAATTAGTGTGAATCTCGGGTAAAAAAATGTTGTAAGTTACCAACACGGTGCACTGGGCAGGAGGCGCGGCAGACTCACCGGGCACAGCTCATTAGGCCTCAGTTTACAATGTAAAAAAGCACGGGTGCGGCGCATACACTAGTCACGGTGCATTGGGCTGGATGCATGGGACACGTAGCCAGATAGCCTGAAAACTTCCTGAACTTCCTCCAATCGCCCAAAAATGCATGGATTCGCACTATTCCAAGTAGGTTGGCCATTTGTCATTTCTCTTTGTCCAAGTTTGATGATTGTTTGATGGTTGTGTTTCTTGGTGAGTGTTTCAAGAGACCAAACCCTACCATTTGAAATTCCTCAAAAAAAGTTGCTGCCTAGGGTTTTGATTCACTGTTTTGCCACCAAATTTATTCCCTTACCCCATATTTCCATTTATTCCCTTATTCCCTAAGTTCCCCTACCCCCTAAATCCACTAATCCCTTATCCCAACTTCTCATTTTTCCCAAATCCTAACCATAAATCCCCAAACCCTAATTGTTGTCCCAAGAACTTCATGTCACCATTCAGCAGAGTGTACCATCATTCAAAGGGTTTTCATCATCATGCCAAATTCCACTAGGTCATTTTATGCCTTGTTCATGCTTCAATTTGCGCCTAGGTAAGGTCATTTCCCTTTCCTAGGGTTTTGAAGACAATTTCTCTTGGATGGTCAAATCATTAGCAAAACTTGTATCCTGATGTTCATACACCTTCCCCTATCTTTAATGTACTTTATTAAACACTTCCCATCACTGAGATCCCCCAAATTCCTCATTTTTGCACAAACCCTAGTTTCTTGCTACAACTTGACAATTTCCTAGGTTGGGCCTGTGTTTAGCCCTTTTGGACCCCTTCCCTTCACTCAATATTTGACATTCCACTTTCCCCTACTTCCTAACATCCCTCCCTACTTCCCAAAATTTTCTCAATAATTTAGAAGCCCCTTATCCCCTTCATTTCGCTTCATTTCGACAAATCCCCTGTTCCACACATCGGGGTAGGTTTTACTCAAATGATGCTTTTGAGCAAGGAAACATGAATTTGGAAACACTGAGAGAATTTTTTGTCCCAAATAGGGGAATGAAGAAAAACCTCCTTCACTTGTTACACAGGTGTCATGGTTTTAGAGAAATGTCAAAAATACAGTTGCCTCGGGAGAATTGATGCACCTCTGAAGTGACCTTGGGAAACTCATGTTTTCTCCTCGCGCGGTTGGCCAAATGAATTTTTTGATGTGTCAAATGATAAATAGAAATAAATATCTTTCCAATGAGCTATCATGAGCTCAATTTGGAGTTGCGGAAGACCTTCAAAAGTTGACTGCAACAACACTCTGTCCTGAGGCAACCTCATTTGGCACATTTTGACCAGTCATGGGAGCTTTGACTTTTGACAGGGAAAATGAACTCCAAATTGAAAAATTCAATTTGGCTTGGAAATTATACTCAATAATATTTCCAACAAGCTATTCCTCTCCCAATTGGGACCAAGGGAAGGTCCTCAAAATTGGTATGCAAAAAGGCGCTACACATAGAAATTTTTAACACAAGGTTTTCCTCCCTATGTGCCGCGCCATGTGGCATTCGCTTTTGCTAGGGAGCTCCAAATTACAAAAACTTTGCATTTATGGATTTGGCATGAAACATTATGGTATCTTGTTCATGGACAAGAAATTTGGGCAGGTTTTGGGCCCTCAAAAGGTCAAAAAACACTCAAAAATGATCTCATTGCCCCTATTTTGACACACAGGAAGCAGTCTTGGGAGATTGGCTATTTGGAGCGGCAAATGGATACCAAATCCAGAAATTCCACTTGAGTTGGAAAGTAGACAAGTAGGAATTTCCAAAGAGCTATCATGAGATCAATGTGGACTTCGGGAAGGGCCTCAAAATCAGCTCCAAAGTTAAGCTATGCATAGAGATTTTGGGCGCGACACATAGAGGATTTTGGCCTGTT
This sequence comes from Pinus taeda, assembly GCA_000404065.3. NCBI lineage: Eukaryota > Viridiplantae > Streptophyta > Pinopsida > Pinales > Pinaceae > Pinus > Pinus taeda. The sequence goes on along the minus strand of APFE030691915.1, from coordinate 97,634 downwards.
TTTCACTCTTCAGCTCAGAATTTCGGCCAGTTTTGACTAATCTCAGTTTTTGATGTTACTCTTGATCTAAATTGATGTAATTTCACGACCATGATGTAATTTTGGCACATTTTTACTTGTTTTAGTAGATTCATTTACCAAAAGGTGAAATGTGAGTGAATGAATCAGTTTCCTAGCATATAGAGGCAAGTTGTTTATTTGCCTATTTTTCAGCTCTTTGTTTAGATGTGGTTGAAACAGCTCCTAGAATGATGAGCTCGACCCCTAGAGGCATGGAAGGAGTTAGGCTTGTCTATATCATGTAATTTCTCAGTCATTTTCATGGTTGGACACTTGGGATTGCTTGGCACTTCATTGTACATTTGATTTCTCCATTTTTGGCAAAGGAAAGACTAGGGTTTTGCAACACTTGTTGGGATCCTTGTGGCTCTGTGTTTTGATGGTGTTTTTCTCTATGTAATTTGTAAGTTCACTGATGTTTATGTATGCCATTTCCCTTCTCTTTGCTTCTGAAATTAAACAAATTTGAGTGACAAAGGTAGAATTTATGAGTTTGTTGTGCTCTATCTTTTAGTTTTGTTTAATTCTTGATGTTTTCTTCAGTTTGAAGAGGACTCTTGATAGCCTCTTGCCCTCTTTAGCTCCTCAGTAGTCTTTTCTACCCATTCATTTAATCTAAAAGCATCAAAACTATTGCCTACCTTGCCCCAACCTGAACTCTGCAAAAATTTGGCCTCATCCCCAAACCCAAATTTTCCTTTCCCATTTTCCAACTCAAAACCCCAAAAAAATCAAATCAAATCCTTGCACTTCATACCTAACCTAAGATTAGTTTTTAAATTGGTCATCTCAAGCCTTATCAATTATCTTTTGCTGAGATTGACCCGAAGAGAGCCCTCTCCTATCCTCGTAGGGCTAGCTATGAGGTTGAGCGTGGTTTGATGTGGGCCTAGAAGCTTACCTTTTCAGCCTGAGGTAAATCTAGGCTCTAACATTTGGTATCTACAGATAAATACTAATTCCCTTGATAAGTAGCCATATCTAGAACAACAGTTTAAAGCATTCTATCATTTTCCTATAAGCAATAGATAAGATAAAGAGGATGAGAAGACCTATTTGTAGTTCCTCTTTCCTCTTGTCTACTTTGTATCGATATTGTCACTCCTTCCCGTACTTAACACGCTTGAGAAGTGCCTATAAACACAAACAGAAGACAAAGAACCGATCAAAGCAAAATATCTATTGAATACAAGTGAATGGAATCAGATACATTTCACACATATAAGCATCATAAGACAATACAAACATATAGGAGAAAGGTTCAAATACTTTATTGAATAGAAGAAGGAATTACAACCATTGTGTATGATTCAAAGTCATTCCTCCAGCTTAGATCCCATCCACATCACATCAAAAGCATGAAAAACTTGTAGCATTACAATACTTGCTTCAAAGCCAATTCTCATAGCAACATTATCTCCTTACAATTCAACATAGTCCAACCCGTGATCACTTAGATGAGTGGTCCATTTATACGGATATGAAGGAGGTTTTTTCATAAATGGTGGTATTGAATGGCCTTCCATACTTAGAATTAGTTCCATGGAGGAAGGGATGAGAGGATAGGATGCATCTTAACTCATTCCTCATCTATTTTCAAGCTCATAGGAATTGATAAGTGAGGGAGCCTTCTAGATGACTCCAAAAGATAAGAATATTCCCCAAAACCTATGTGAATTTCGCTCAAACTCTCCCAACGCAGGTGAAAGGAAGTGTAAGTGCTTTGCAAACCACCCTGGCATGGACTTAACTTCTCTGCAGTGCACCCTTTCATGGGCCTACCTGTGCTAGTCCCTCTAGAGGTCATTTCAGGATGTCTTCATGTCATGAAACTGTCTAGGAAGGAGGAATTCAAAAGGGTGACTTTTTTAGGGCATGTAGCAACTAAAATTAGGGTTTGATGAGCACTAAAACACTAATATGGATGATGGGAGTTATGTTACCAATTGGATCTGTAACAGGGTCCTCTGTGGTCAGACCATGGAAATGAGGTAGGGCAGAGAGGCTTATATTTTTCATCTTGGTATCCCCATTGGTTTCCCTAATGGGGAAGGCACCCACAATTTTCTCTCTATTCCCTCTGTCATTTCAGTTTGCAGCCATTGGTTCAGTAGGAATGGGTTCCTCTTCATCTTCTTCTTCCCCTGTAGAATCTTCAAATATGTTAGGTTGCTCACCTAAAGGTTCCTACAGTTCATAACCATTGAAGAAGAGAGAAGGTTGGCTGTTGGATGTAGTGGGGGTATTTGGAAAACATTTCCCTAAGTTGTCCCTATTCCTACGAGGCATGAGAGGAAACATTTTTGGGTTTGTTTTGTATTTTTTTCTTTTAACCTGGAAAGTTCTTGCATAAGTGAAATTGTTGATTGAATGAAAATCATTAACAGAATGACAAATCTATTTGCTGAATTGAAATCCTACTTGCAGAATGGAAAGGAAAGCAGATAATGAAAAATGAAAGAAAGGAAGCAAATAGGTTACATTTGCATAAATAAAATAATGGTAGAATATTGAAGAGAAGAGATAGAAGAAAAGAAAACAGTAATCACATTCTACTTAGACACCTCCTCGGCAACAATGCCAATTAGTGATGAGCGCCAGTATTGCAACAAGGATGCTATAACTCCTGGGCTACCAGCTTTACTTATCAACTCGAGGTTCGTACAAACTTGGAGGTGATAACGCTATATGCACAAGTAAAAGTGATGGTCCTACCTATTGTCATTGTTCAGCCGGTGAGAGACCACTAGGGTTCCAAGCAAACCTTCTCTTAGAGTAGATTTTTCCTTCTTTCATCAAAGAATCAAGCTTCTTCTAACTCCATAGAAGGCTGGCTTGGAACCCCAGTGGTCTCTCGCTGGTTGAATAGTGGGAATAGGTAGGACCATCACTTTTACTTGTACATACAACACTGTCACCTCCAAGTTTGTACGAACCTCGAGTTGATAAGTAAAGTTGGTAGCCCAGGAGTTGCAACATCCTTGCTGCAATACTTGTGTTTATGATCAAACATGGACTTTCTACTCCTTTTCTTAGATGATCCAAAAGGACCAAGACCATGCCAATCCATCACCATCATCTATTTCTAACATCTACTCATCATTCCCAAGATTTTACCACTCGTTTTCCTTACTCTCATGAAATACTATGGGAAACAAAAATACACAGAGTAGAAAAATATTTTTGTCATATCTTGAAAACCATGGATCAATTTTCTAGGTTGTTTCAAGGGGAGATGCATATGAATGATAGTAATATTCCAAATCAATTTCAACAAATTCCAGTCTACAGTTTTCGAGAAATCAACCTCCATCACTTACAACCATTTTTTAATTTTCTCAATATTTATGCATCTATTCACAAATACGTTTCATGGGGATATTCATATGGATGATGGTAACATTACCAAGAAATTTCAGCAAATTCCAGTGCACAGTTCACAAGAAATTGACCTCCATCAACTTCAACCATTTTTAATTTTTCTCGAGATTCTTGCATCCATTAGCTAATTTTCTTTAAGGGGAGGCGCATAAGGATGATGGAAACATGCTCAAAACTTTTTGTGACAATCCAGTATACCATTTTGGAGATATGGATTTAAACAAGCTACTATAGGGTTTCATATAGTACTACAGGATGTCCTAGTTTACTATAAGAAACAGGATGAAAGATATGGGAAGGTACAAAAGGTTAAATAAAGTGTGGGAAAGGTGTCTAATGGTGGAATAAGGTATAGGGAAGTTGAAAATCAACCATGTCCAAGCTCAACACTCCAAGAAGGTCAGATTTGACTAATATATCTTTCTCATGGGAACTAGAAGATAGAGGTTTAGAATCATCAAGCTATGAAGCCCTATGCAGAAGAAAACAAAGGAAATTATCATGTCTAGAGGACCATGGATTGTTCATCAACTAGCAACATGCATGTCTCTCCAACAATCATCAGGTAGGTACATGTATGCCATTATCTTGACCTCTTCTCTTGAGCATATTATAGTTATAAATTTGTTGTAAATGAATGAGGGATGAGGTTTTATAAGCTAAAGATGAGTCAGCAGTATCAACCACCTTTAACTATTTAACGCAGCTAACTCCTTCACTCATGCAATGTGGAAAAACCCAATTAGGAAGAGTGATGATTTCTATGAATGGGGACAATACTTAAAAGTGGAAATTTGTGCAAATTCCAAGTCACCACAGCACTCCAAGCCCTCCATCCACTTCATATCCACTATCTATCCATCATTCATCCATCCCATTTCATAAGAAAAAATTAATATTTTTCAAGAATAACCCCTACACTCTGTCTCACCCTAAAAATTTCTTGAAAAAAAACACACAACACATCCTCTCTATTTTCACAAACCTACACTACTCCCTATAAGCCCTAGCATCATCCTCCAAACCTTGTACATCATCTTTAATCACTCTCATATACTTAGAAGACCCTAAAATAGAAGTAATGGCTGCTATAAGAATACAAAATGTTGCTACAAGAAGGAAGAAAGAAAAAAATTGTGATTAAAACAAAAATGGAAGTACCTAAGAGAGACCTAATCAAAACAGAGAACTCCAAGGCCATTAGGCAATCATCTAGGCCACAAAAGGGAATAAGAAGGCAACAAAAGGCAAGAAGGCATTCACCATCAAATAGAACTCAAACTGCAATGATGGAAAGAGGATTTCCAAGAGGTCCCTAATATCTTTATATCTTTTGTCCAAGGCCTAAAATATGTTATAGAAAGGTAAGAGGCCATGAATCTTAAAGAACCTATCTTGCATAAGGGGGAGAAAGGTAGGAATGTACAAATTAGGGAGACCACTAGGGCCATGAATGAGACACAATGAGGTCACTAAGCTGCTCAGAGGGGGGTATGATGGACTTCAAAATTAGAAATTAATTAAGGCCCATTTGACCATCCTTCAGCACATTAAACCTCTCTTTAATGTTCAACAATTCTGGTTCGTGGTCTCTCAATTCTTCTTCTTTTCCCGACGTTGATTATGTTCCTCCTCAAAGCTTGTTCAATCCACATTCATCTCTCGGCTCTCCCTTAGGTATGGATCACTCCTCTAGTTCATCTTTAGGTCCTTTGTCCCCTCTTAATTCGGTTTCTCAAGCCCGCACTACTATGATAACCCTCTCTGCCAGCATAACATGAAGTTGGTCTCTTCCCGTAGAGTGTATTCCTCTCACCTAGCTCATTTGTCAGCCAACCCTTATCCCTCGTTGTGTCCTCACTATCTCCCGGTCTCCCTAACCAGCACAACTGATCCCTTGTTCCCTACTCTTCAACCTGTCCCTTACCCATTTCTAGTTTCATCTTTCCCTTAAACTACGATGGATCCTCACCTACTCCTACATCCGGTTTCCCCAACTAGCTTAGCGCTCCTCCATCTAGTTTCTCCATTCAACATTCTAAATCTCTCTTTCCATCCACTTTGGTTAACCCTTTATCTGATAAAATTTCCTCCTTGGCTATTGCCTTGAATTCCCCCTACCATCTCCTTAAGTAGCCTTCCCATTCATTAGTTAATTGTTTATCAATAATAATCTTATAATAATAATAATAATAATAATAATAATAATAATAATAATAATATAATGTAATATAGAATAATTATAATGAAATAGATGAAATAGTAAGAAATAGATAATAATAATAACAATAATAATAATGTTAATAATAATGAAATAGATTATAATAATAATGAAATGGATGATAATAGTAAAGAAATAGATAATAATAACATTAATGATAATAAGAATAATAATAATATGCAAGTAAATAATATTAATAGCAATAATATCAGGGATACTATTAATTTTAAGTATAGTAGTAAGGATCCAATTAAAAATAACAAAGACAATGATTATTTTCCTCCTCGTAATAATGAAGTTATTAATCTATCGAGTTTTTCTTTTCCTGCTCCAGTTTTTAGTCTTTTGGAGAGAGGTTTAAAGTTTTCCCTTCCTCCTAGGAAAATTCTGGTTTATGATATTATGTGTGACATTGAATTTGGAATAAGAGGCTTACTGGATAATACTAAATAGGTTATTATACAAGATTTTGATGTATTCTTAAGAAAGCTAAACCCCCGAAGAATAAAATCAGCAAGGAGGAGTTTGAGGCCCTCAAATATTTGAATAGGAACCAAGACATTGTTGTCTTGAAGGCTGACAAAGGTGAGGCTACTGTAATCCTTGATAAGGTAGAATATCAGAAGAAGATGTTGGATCACTTGGAGAATAGTAGTAGCTATAAGAAACTTGATAAGAATCCCTTAAAAAAAATCTCTAAAATGATGGCTCTAGCTATAAAATCTAGTAGATCAGTTAGTTCCTTTAGCGATAAGCTTATCGAGAGTAGCCCCATCACTACTAGGATCTATGGACTTTTGAAAATACATAAGGAGTAGTCCCCCTTAAGCCCATTGTCAACACCATAGGTGGTCCAACTTACCTTTTAAATAAATATCTAGCCTTGAAGCTTAAGCCCCTTATTGGCTTCATGGAGTCATTTGTTAAAGACTCCTCGTCATTTGTCAATGATTTAAGGGATGTGAATTTTAATCCCGGAGACATTACGGTAAGCTTTGATGTGGTTTCCTTGAATACTAATATCCCCATCAAAGAAGCCTTAGATTTCATCTTTCGCCTTACTGATCCCAACACTGCTAGATTAGTCGAGATCTACCTTACTTCCACTTTTTTCTGTTTCAAAGGTGAGTTCTATGAACAAACCTATGGTGTGGCCATGGGCTCACCCTTGTCCCCTAATGTTGCTAACCCGTTTATGGAATATTTTGAATCCAAAGCTTTGGCCTCAGCTATTTTTAAACCTAAGATTTGGAAAATATTTGTAGACGATACGTGCTCTATCTGGAAACATGGTCTGATAAGTTAGATCTCTTCTTTCAACATCTTAATAGTCAATCTAACTCCATTAAGTTTACCATGGATAATTAAGTTAATGATTTCTGCCCTTTCCTAGATGTCCTTGTGGAGTATCAAGGAAGGTATGTTCCGATGGTTATTTTAGCATCTTTTCATTAGAACTTAAAAGCCTTTTGCATTAGAAACTTAGATAATGATGAGGATTTATAACGAAACACGAGAGATTAATAGGAAACACTGATAATTGTCATTCCTATGTGCAGGAGGGAGGAAAATCGGAAGGTGGCCATTCCAAAGGAAAAGACAAGGATGAGCTAAATGCTGTCCCTTTGACGGGAGACCGCAAGCAAACCAGATCAAAACGGATCAACCCAAGAAAGGAAGCGGAGATATCAGCCCGGAGTAGAAAAGGAAAGAAGTGACGCAGGATTAACAATTCTGCAAATCCCTCAGGATCTTAGATCCTGAGGGATCACTATTTTATTTATTTTCTGTATCTAGATATCTCCGCCATCTTCCTTATATAAGGGATAGCACTGTTGGCTAGTGGGAGAGGACTTTTTATGTAATTTCTTTTAAGGAAGATCAAGACTATGATATTTATGTTCTATTGAAGACTTGAGTTCCTGTAATTTTATTTCATGCATTAAGACAGACTTGGTTACTCTTTTATCTTTGAGCCTAGATCAATCTTAAGTGGTGTACCCCTGGAGGCTAAGGGCTCGACCCTGGAGGACACTTGCTCTTGTACCATTACGCATGGTTTCTGTGTGGTTTGTTCATAGACGTAATCTGGTAATCTGTTGTGTTTTAAGAACGTTATATTACATGCTCTGTTATGTTTAACTCGTTTAATGTTCCTACAAACAAAAGTCTTATATTGACGCTGTAGCATGTTACCAATCCTTTAAGTGTTGATTAATCTCTACAGGATACTGCCACTCCATTACAGAGTTCATTGCGATTGTGATTTAGCATTACAACAGTGATCTTGCAAATTCTGATCTCATATGATTATTGAATGTTACTGTTTTCATCTTGAGATGCAATTGTATGCTTTTATTTAGATCAATAACAGAAGCAGATTAAGCACGCTATGTTTCTAAGGTTTTAATCAGTACTGTTGTTCCATAGTATGTGTACATCTTTTAAGACCGAAGGATTGATGTTTTGATTGGAGTGATTAAATAGAGTTACAACTTGATGAACTTGGTTACTGCTTATTTCAACTGCTGTTCCATTTCTAAATTGGTGTTCCATTTTAGTTGCTGTTCCATTTTAGTTGATGTTCCATTTCAATTATTGTTCCATTTCCAGATTGCTAATTTGTTGTTTTATTTACTTGCCATTTCTTAAGGACAGTCCCAGGCTGTAGTGAGCATCAGCATATGCTATTTGGCTCCCAGACCTCTGATCTACTCCCATCAGCTATGAAAGGGATGGGTTATCGTTACCGAACCCTTGGCTGATGTGTTGTTCTATTTCATTGATATTTCCTTTACTTGTCGTTTCATTTATATTCATTAAGGACGATCTCAAGCTGTAGTGAGCCTCAGCATCTGCTACCTGGTCCCCAGACCTTGGATCTGTTCTCGTCAGTTACAAAAAGGATGGGTTATTGCTACCGAACCTTTGACTGATGCAATGCTTGGTGTGATTTAGCCTTTTGAAGTAGTAGACACGCATCTATTTACTTTTGTAGTTTTTAAACAGCTGTACTACAAGCATTACTCTGACAAGTGCTAAGCCTCAAACTGAGACACTCTTTGAAATAGCCAGACATTCCCGGATTGACATATTAATGTGAGGTAACTAGAGGTGAAAGAGACCCTTTTTATAGCTCTACATTTTGGCACCGTTGTCGGGGAAAGAGTGTAGCCATTTGTTTTTTTCAGGGTAGTGTACGAACCTACTAGGGAAGAATTGGGTTTTGAAAATGGAAGGTAAGAACCTACGTGTGGAGCATGTAAAAGCCCTGCTCCTTTGCCCGCTTTCCTGCAGATTTGCTGCTATCTGCTTAAAAAAAATATTTAGTAGTTAAATTGAGTGCATGACTAAGCAGAAAAAGCCGGAGAAAAATACCAAACCTTTACCAAAGCCAGAAAAAGCTAAGGGGCCGGTCACCCTTGGTCGATCAACATTCATAGACGAAATCTATAAGAAAGCCGAATCTCAGCCTTCAGTAGGACCTAGGAAAGTTACTTCCAAGCAGCCTACTAGTTCCTTTCAGGCCACAGGTTCACCATCTGTAGCCTTTTCTAAGGTGCATAGTCAAACTGACGAACAGGACTTTCAAGAAATTGAAAATTCTATTCCAGAACGATTGCAAGAAGGGAATTTCATTAATCTTTGTGAAGGAGAAGGGGAAATAGGGGAGACTAGGGAGCCGAGATCTCCTCCTAGGATAAATCGGCCATTGAATAGCCCAGACAAAGGGAGTGCGGTAAAAATTATTATTGAAGAGACCTAATCCCCTCAGATAGAAATCCCAGATAGAGGAAGTGCTATTAAAACTATTCCTGTTAAAAACATTCCTCCTCAACCTAGGAACACCCTTTTAGATATTCCGGAAGGTTATTGGCATATATTTGACCCAATGGCTCAAAATCCACCAAACACCCAAACCTCTACATTACAATACCCCATAGCGGATTCCGCAGCAAATGCCCCTATGAAAGCAATTCCCCTTCAACACATCCCTACATTTCACGGACTTACATCAGAGGACCCGGATGCATTTTTATTTGAATTTGATGTACTATGCAGGGGATATGATTACACCACTGACCCCTAGAAACTAAAATTGTTCCCCTCTACTCTAAAAGGGGCTGCTCTAAGATGGTTTATGGGATTAGGTGGTGGAGTTATAAATAACTGGGAACAAATGAAAGAATCCTTTTTGAAAAAATATCAAGACTATTGCAGGTCTAGAGAACTAAAAAATGAAATATTTCAGATGATAGCTAGACCAAACGAAACATTAGAAGAATATGTGGAACGTTTCCAGTATAATCTACAAAGATCTCCCTATGCATCGCTGCCTTTGCCTGATAACGTGTTGAAAACAGCATTAATAAGGGGCATGAATGAACAATGGATTGAAACATTAAACATTATGGGGAAAGAGGATATTTATCAGGAAAGTTTTGCTGATATAATTGATCTATGTATCAGGAGTTCAAGAGGCAGTACACGAATCAAACCAGCAGAACATGATCTGTTTGCCAGAGAAAACAAAATTTCATCAGAAGGAGTAACGCTTGTGGAAATTGGAAATTTATTTGAAAATTTTAAAACTGATATACTAGGAACATTGACTACACAATTGGACGTTTTGCAGGCCAAGTAAAAACAAATGGAGGCGAAACAGAATTTGGCAATCTTCTGCCCCAGGTGCAGGAAGAAGCATAGCCATAAGGAATGTCCACTAGATACAGTCCAGATATGCGCCATCTGTACAAGGGATCACTCTACAGAAAATTGTCCCTCATTACCTGGACTAAAAGCGGTATATAAGGAAGTAGAAGAAGAACCAGAGGCAGTATATTTACTCAACCAGCGTCATCAGTGGCAGCCGCGACAAACTGGTATGTTTTCAGACCCAACTTCTTCTTTTCAGTATCCGCAGTACAATACTCAACAGTATAATACATGGCAAAGTCAGTTTTAGCCCCCATTTCCAAACTGGTCATCACAATCATATCCTTCTGCAAACCCGTGGCTAAATCAGACAAGCCAATCTGGTTGGTCGAATCCTCCTTATCCCCCACCATACTAGCAAAAAAACCCATACCCACCACAATGGACTCCCCCCACTTCACAAGGTTTAGTCTAGCAGACTAACTGGAAGAGACCAACACAACAGCCAGTAGGAAATATTCCTTTCCTTCAACCTACACTGCCAGCGTTATAGCAAAACCCCCAATCTAATCTGAGACCCCAACTCCCAGGCCAGCCCAATCCCAATCCAAATAACAGACCAGTCCAAGCACTTCAAATTTTAGAAACACCAAAAGAAGGACCCGATCTGAGGGAGTGCAATGATCTTCAGCTAAGATCTGGGCATATTATCCAAACAGAGGGAAATAAAACAGTTCAGATTGAAGATCAATTACCTAGAGAACATCTGTCACAAGAAGAGGATGTGAATAGACAACAAATTCATAATCAAGCAACCACATCCTCTCCCCCATTCTCAGAATGTTTAGTCATACCTCGACCTATACAACAACCTAATTTTGACATTCTGGGAGAATTACAAAATTTGTACATAAAAATTCTGTTCCTTCAGGCCATTCAAGACATCCCGATATACGCAAAAAATATTAAAGAATTGTGCATAAAAAGATCAAGAAGGAATATAATAGATAATCCAAGAGTTCAAGTAGTCGGTACTTTATCTGACTTATTATCAGGAAAGGAAACACCTATTAAGTATGAAGACCCAGGAAACCCAATAGTAACTGTTCAAATTTATGGTCAAACCCTAACCAATGCCTTAGTTGATCTTGGAGCTGCAATCAATATATCGACAACTGCTACTGGCCAAAAGCTAGGTATTACATCTGCAGAACCCACTTCAACTCTGCTAGAATTGGTTGATCGGTCTGTGGTTATGCCGAAAGGCATACTACATGATTTCATGGTCTCGGTTGACTCCTAGGAATACCCAACTCATTTTCTGATAATAAACCCTAAAACCCGACTTCATGGACATCCATTGATCCTAGGAAGACCTTGGCTCACTACCGCTGATGCCTATATTGGCTGTCGGCAAGGGAACATGATCATAACCAAGGGGGCAGATATCAAGAATTTAGTACTATATCCCCCAGCGCAACCAAACATCACAATAGTTAAAACTAATAGGCACCCTGTATCATATCTTACTGACAACATTAGATCGCCATTAACTATACAAGAAGCACTAGAGTTCAAAGACCAAACAGAAGATGATGCCATCAGTAATTTCATTAGTCAAACTGAACTCACATCTCGTACCCAGTGTCATATGATAAAAGCAACATTTGATAACGAAGTAGAAGAGGAACCTCTGAAAGATGCACATGATCACACAATCCCTGTCACTTTGGTTGCACATAGTAAAATTGTGGAAATTAAACCTGGAAAAACCTTAAACATTAACGCCGACCTCACACCCGAACAAGAAACAAAGCTCATCCATATCTTAAGGAAATATAAAGAAGCATTTGCATGGGATTACCCTGATATGAAAGGATTGATCCTCAATTGTGTACACACCAACATCTACATAGAAAATGATGCAAGACCTGTAGAACAACTCTCAGGAGAAGACTAAATCCTCATCTAAAAGAAGTAGTAAAAGCTGAGCTTCAAAAACTTTTAGATGTTAACTTCATCTCCCCTATCTCTGATAGTAAATGGGTCTCCCCGCTTGTGGTGGTACTGAAAAAGAAAGGGAAGTGGAGAATCTACGTGGACTACAGGGAGCTAAATAAGGCAACGCAGAAAGATCACTTTCCTCTCCCGTTCATCGATCAAGTATTGGACACTTTGGCAGGGAAGAAATTCTTTTCTTTTCTCGACGTCTTCAGTGGGTATAACCAAATACAGATTTCCCCTGAAGATCAGGACAAAACTACTTTTACTTGTCCTTGGGGAACATTCGCCTACCGAGTTTTACCTTTTGGTTTATGTAATGTCCCTGCCACATTCCAAAGGGCTATCCTTAGCATTTTTGCAGATCTAATAAATGAAGGACTGGAAGTATATATGGATGACTTCACTCCATACGGAGATGAGTTTGATCCAGCATTGGAGACACTAGAAAAAGTCCTACAACGTTGCATAGCTACTAGGCTTTGTTTAAGCCATGAAAAATGTTACGTGATGATGACGGAAGGACTTATTTTAGGACACTATATTTCAACAGCTGGCATTCAGGTAGACTCAGCCAAAATCCAAATACTTTTGCTTATTCCTACTCCTACTACTCAAACAGAGGTACGTAGCTTTCTTGGATTCTCTGGTTATTACAGAAGATTTATAGAACATTATTCACGTATTGCTGCACCATTGTATGCACTAACTGGTAATATTGATTTCCTTTGGACAGAAAAATGTGAACGTGCTTTCAACGATCTGAAGAAGCTCGTATCTATAGCCCCAATCCTTCGGGGACCAAATTGGGATTTTCCATTCTAGATATTATCTGATGCCTCAGATACAGCCATTGGAGCGGTCCTTGGACAGGAGGAGGATAGAAAACCATATGCAATTTATTACATTAGCAAAAATCTATCCCCTGCTGAATTAAATTATACTGTCACTAAAAAAGAATTTCTAGCTGTTATACATGCTGTCAATAAATTCAGACATTACATCACTGGATATCATGTTATTTTGTACACAGATCATTCTGCTATAAAATATTAAGCAAACAAGCCTATCACAAATGGCAGAATAACTAGATGGTTGATTTTATTGCAGGAATTTGATATTACAATCAAGGATCAACCCGGGAAAGAAAACCCGGTAGCTGATTTCCTCTCAAGAATGCCAAAACCAATCGATGCAGCAGCAATTGAAGATCAGTTCCCAGATGAGCATCTCTTTGTCGTTGTTGTTCAAACACCCTGGTATGCTGATGTCGCCAATTACCTAGCAGTAGGCAAGTTACCAAAGCATCTAACCCCTAATGAGCGAAAACAGATTGTCCAGCGAAGTACCAGATTTTCCTGGATTGGGGGCTATTTGTTTCACACAGGGGCAGACATGCAAATCAGGAGATGTGTTAGACAAGATGAAATTTTTGATATATTGAAAGCATGCCATGACCAACCATGTGGTGGACATTTCGCTGATCGTAGGAATGCACATAAAGTATTACACACAGGGTATTATTGACCCACAATTTTTAAAGATGTAAAGAAATTTGTCCAAGCATGTGACAGTTGCCAGAGAGCGGGACGCCCTATTCACTCAGATGAGATGCCTTTGAAACCGCAGTTAGTCATCGAACCATTTGAGCGTTGGGCTCTTGATTTCGTGGGACCAATCAACTCACCATCAAACCAAAAAACATACATTTTGGTGGCAACAGAATACGTCACCAAGTGGGTTGAAGCAGAGGCCTTGCCCAAAGCTACAGAAGAATTTGTTATATAGTTCCTGCTCCATCTATTTGTGCGTTATGGCCTCCCTAGAGAGATAATTACAGATGGAGGGCCACAGTTTGCTGGGAACAGAATAGTGGCAACACTCAACAATTATCATGTTCAGCATAAAATTACCACCCCATATCACCCACAGGCAAATGGGCAAGTAGAAAGCATCAACAAGATAATAGAAACAATTCTAACAAAAACAGTGGCATCACATAGACGCGATTGGGCTGCCAGACTACCAGAAGCACTGTGGGCTTATAGAACAACATGGAGAAGCACCACTGGTCACTCACCTTACTAGCTAATGTTCGGAAAACAACCTATCTTTCCTATAGAATTTGAAATCCAGACATTACGAACAGCACAAGAAGTTGGTTTAGACTTAACTGAGGCACAGACTAATCGACTACAACAAATTAATGAGCTAGATGAAATTAGGCTCTCTGCACTTCAACACACTGCCCTGATACAACAACAGAGAGCTAAATGGCATGATGCTCTCATTAAAAGCAGAGTCTTTCACGAAGGAGACTGGGCTCTTTTATATGACTCTAGATTTCAGGACTTCCCCGGGAAACTCCAGACTCGTTGGTTGGGACCATATGAAATTCAGAAAGTACATGACAATGGTACCCTTACCCTGATTACTATTGATGGTTCTGGATATACCTTTAAGGCAAACGGCCATCGAGTCCGTCTTTATCGCAAACCACTTACTCGGGAGTCCTTCTGCCAACAACTACACCAAGATTCAGATATGGAGATCTTACGGGAGGAAGACAAGTCTCCCCCACCTGTAACTCACTAAGAAGTTTACTTTTCCTTACAATTTGTATATAACTTCTTGAATTATTTTTTGTACATATCTTTGCAACATGTTTTGTTACTTCTGCTGTTCCTTTTCCAAAAGGGACAGCACTTGTGATTTTCGTTGTTCCTTTTCCAAAAGGGACAACACTTTTGATTTTTGTTGTTCCTTTTCCAAAAGGGACAGCACTTGTAATTTTTGCTATTCCTTTTTCAAAAGGAACAACACTTGTGATTTTCATTGTTCTTTTTCCAAAAGGGACAGCACTTGTGATTTTTGCTGTTCCTTTTCCAAAAAGGACAACACTTTTGATTTTTGTTGTTCCTTTTTCCAAAAGGGACAACACTTGTGATTTTTGTTGTTCCTTTTCCAAAAGGAACAGCACTTGTGATTTTTGTTGTTCCTTTTCCAAAAGGAACAACACTTTTGATTTTTGTTGTTCCTTTTCCAAAAGGAACAACACTTTTGATTTTTGTTGTTCCTTTTCCAAAAGGAACAGCACTTGCGACTTTTGTTGTTCCTTTTCCCAAAGGAACAGCACTTGTGTTTTTGTTGTTCCTTTTTCAAAAGGAACATCACTTGTGTGTTTTTGCTGTTTCCAAAAGGAATAGCGCTGTTTGATTTTTTCCGGTCTTTTTCCAAAGGAACAACACTTGTTTGATTTTGTTGTTCCTTTTCAAAAGAAACAACACCGTTGATTTTTACTGTTCCTTTCTCCAAACGAACAGCATCTGTGAACTGTTGTTGCGCCCTTCCTTGAAAGGAGCACTACTCATATGATTTTGAAACAACTTGTTCCTTCTATTCTAAATTGAGGAGGCTTACTGCTAATGTTCTTTCAAGTATTTTGGAATACGACTATGCACTTATGTGATGGAAACAAAAACACAGCATACGGAAATCAGTAAATCATAAATCGCTATCTTTTTAAGAGACTGCCCTGAATTTGTGAAAGGACGCAGGGAAAGACATGCTTGTTTATCATCTTTTGCTGCCATGGGTCTACTAACCCCGTTCTGATTGGTTATTTGTATCATGATGGTTTTTTCCTTCTTTGATTATCATTCGGCAATAAGATCAGAGGATCTATACCTTTCTATTGGGATATTAAGACTTCTTCCACCATTTCCTACTCTTAAGGAGTATTGAACCACCCTTTGTGTATAAACAGGAAAGGCTTTCTATTAAAAACAAGAAAAAATAAGGAAGCAAAACAGGGTTTCTAAACATTGTCAAATTGCAGGATAGGAAGTCTCATTACGAGCTGGCCTACCATGATCATCAGGATGGAAGCGAAGTGGCATTCCCACTAGGGCCACCACACCTGGGAAATGGTCCAAAAGGTATATCAAATAAATAACCCTTGGAACAGGAGGTCTCACCACGAGCCGGCCTGCCCACTATTCGCTCCTCCCTCGTGAATGGCATTATGACTAACTAGTCACCAAGCCAGCATAGTGGCCTACAGTTTGACATTATACAATGCCTCCTGGCATACACAAAGGACTATGGTTCCAGGGGTGAAACAAATAACTCTGCCAAGGTTATGGACACCTGTCGGCAGCAGAGCATTGTTAATGGTATTGAAGTCATATTTTTACACCAATAGGTAAGAAGATTACATCCTCTTGTTTCTTATGACGTGATAATTAATTATATAATTACCCAACCATATAGCGCATGACTATATATTATCGCCAATCATTACGGAGCTAGTGACAGTGACCGCATGAGACTCGCTATTTATGGCAAATGTCTTATCCCCGAACTTCCATCAAATCACCGCATTCCCTTACGCATTAAAAGCGATCTAACTTTATACCTCGATTTCAGTAATAGGTTGTTTTTGCGAGCATGGCATATTGCCATACGTTGTTCCATAAAGACCTCGCGGCAGAACAGACGTTGCTCCTTTATTTGACGGCTGGGACAGCCTATCACATTGCGGGGGGGGAGGTAACCTCATCATTCCCCAGAGCACGTGTCAGTCCGTTATTGGAGAAATTATGTACTCGAGCACAGCACGGCTCAACGGTATTATCTTTTGCTATTTTTGTTTTCTTCTGCATGAGCTATTGTTCGAAGCTGTTTCCACTGCATACACCATTGCATTAGAATTTGAACGAGTAATACGTCACCAGCTTATCTGTGTTTCAACAAACAGCTGTTGTTCCTTTGAGAATTTGCAGTGAAACTATGGGAGGAAGGTCAGTCCGCCAAGAACCGCAAGTATTAACTGTTTCGGCTGTAGCCCGAAGAATCCTGAAGAAAGCAGAATGGTTGACCTATCTCAACCGTCTGAAGGAGTCCAATGAAACAGTAGCGAGAGAATTTTTACAGAACTTATAGGAAGAATACTCCACAGTAAGAGGAAGGCGAATAGCAGTCACCGACGACATAATAGCAAGAGTCACGGGACTACCAACCACGGGACCAGTATGGACAATAAAGAAGGAAATGCTGCAGAAGATTTTAGAAATCTTTCAGGACGAGGGCCAGAGTTTGTCAATTCGAGGAAAGGGGGTGCTACCAGTAACGCTAGGAGAGCCATGGGTGGAATTGGCAAAAATCATCCAAAGCTACATCACTTGTGAAGGCAAAAAAGATGTGGTAAGACCACGACATCTTAAACTCCTAGCTGTCTTAAAACAAAAATGTTTTGTGAATTTACCTGCATTGTTGAATTCACTATTGCATGATGTTGCACAAAGTATGAAAAGGGCACAACACGTAGAATCAGTTGTTAGCCACCACGGATTAATTCGGTTGATAGTTAATTATAGTCTCACCCAGCAGCAGAGCAGCTGGGAAGAACTAATTGCCATTATCAATAAAGGGACGGCCGCATCTGGACGCCCGAAAAAATGAAAATGAGTTGATAGCACACCCCAACGTTCAGAAAAACGAAAGTAGGACACTTGCACAAAAGAGCAACCTGAAAAACAACCTGAAAAACGACCCGAAAAGCAGAAACATGACGCTAGTACACCCGAACAACCATAAAAACGTAGAAAGTCGGCAAGGCTCGCATGGCTACGAGGAGGGCTGGAGAAGCCCCAGGAAGGCACGAGCCAAGCAATAGAAATAGAAGATGAGCAGTCTACAGAGACAAAGACGGAAGAAGAAAACAACGAGGAAGCAGAGCAGTCTGCAGAGACAGAAACGGAAGAAGAAGACGTCGAGGGAGAAGAGCAGTCTGCAGAGGCAGAAACAAAAGAAGAAGAAGAGGAGGCAGAGCAATCTGCAAGGAGAGAAGAAGAAAAGGATGAGCAGTCTGAAGAGGAAGGAGATGAGAAGAAAGAAGTTGAGCAGTCCGAGCAGGAGGAAGGAATGGAACAGCAGGAAGGAAGCCCATTACAAGACTCGTTAGGGGAAGATGAATTGGCCAACATTTTGGCCAATATGGGCGAATATGGCCAACCCCTAATCCATCTAACCTCCATGCCGTAGAGAAAACTCAGGAGAAAGATGCACCCGAGGAATTGCATGCAGAAGAGGTGGAAGTAGAAAATTTGTCCGTTCATAATGAGAAGATATCAGAAAATGCTGAGCAGGAACAGCCCGTTCCTAGTCAGAAGGCACCAGAGGAAAGTCCGGAGGAAATAAGGGCAGAAGAAGAATCAGCCCAAGAAATAACAGAGCCAAGTAAGGTTCTTACTCCAGAACAGCCACCTCAGGGAGAAAATCAGGAAGCTAGCCACAGTCCAACCCACAGCGAACAACCTACTGTTCTTTTTGAAGAGATGATGGAGATAAGGGAATTATGAAGGGAACAGCGGACATTGTTGAACATAATAATCCAGCTTCACCAGCAGATTAGGATTCTAAAGGCAAGGCAAAGGGTGAAAGGGACTTCAGGAAGAAAAGGTATGACCACACCAGTAAGATCCCTTAAGGGCAAGAGGCGGAGGACCAGAATCCGTCCCACTGCTCAAAACCCTGACAAAAGCCAAACTGTTGTTCCAAATGAAGCTGAAAAACAAATTGTTGTTTCAAATGAAACAGAAGAACAGACTGTTGTTCCATTTGAAAAGGAACAGCAGTGGGCTGGGGTTCATGTTAAAATTGAAAAAGATGATAAGATGGTTCAGACGGAGGCACCACCTTCGGGAGTAATAAGGGTTCTGAACTCAAAGCAGCACAATAAGAAAGTTCAAGTAAAGCTCCCAGCCTCCACGGATGCATGGAAGAAGGACCCGAAAACAAGAACCTTTCACAAACATTTGAAGCAGGCCCAGCAAGAAGCAGAAAAGCTTAGGGAGCAAACGGTCCCCTGAGAAAAATATGAAGAACTACAGCAACATCTAAGGAACGTCAACTTATCTGAAAGCCAAGCTTTCGAAGGATGGCGAAGGGAACAAGAGAAAGTTGCCAAGGTAACCCGTAGATTAGATGTAGTTATTAAACAAATGGATACCTTGTGTTCTCTATACAATAACGTCCTAGCATGTAGAACCCCTGCCAAGAACTATGCCCTATTTATAATGGAAAGGTATTTACAATTGAAAATAAAGGTTGTTAAAGCAGGTGCTCCCATACAAATTAACACTATAAATGATTTTATAAATTGTTGTAAACATTATGGGGTAAAAGTGCAAAGGTAATTGTGTGAATTTTACTTTCTTAACCTTGTATTAGAACAAGAGACCGAGCTGAACCCTGGCCCTTTTGTTGGGGATATTCAATTGCAAGCATTTATTTCATTTGCAGTCAATCAAATTAAATGGCTTAAAGCCTACAATGCTTTTCAGAGACAAGAAAATGGATTAGATCTATGGGTAAGAGCTGAGCCTAGAGATCCAGAACAGTTATGGAGGAGACATAGAAATCTCATGAGGGCTCCAGGAGTAATTGAAGCATTAGGACCCATGCATGAAGCAATCATTTGGCAGGGGCTTGAATTCTTTTCCTCCATTAAAGACCCTGCCATTGGAGCAGCTAAATTTCAATATCGAGTATCTAATCCGAACATCCAGCTCAGAGAACCATTTAAGTATGAGAATTTTAAGCTTGTCGCTAACCGATTCCCCCTCTATGGCGAAATTTTTTTGAGGGCAGGGCCATCCTGGTTAGGATATAGGTTCCGGAGTCCAATCATTTGGCATCCTACACCCGGATACCAAGCCCTGTAATGAGATTCCCGAGGGCCAGACAGGCCATTTCTTTGATCATTTAATTTCGCATCACGGCTGTAGGCCCCCACACGAGATTCCATCTCCAGCCTACTCCCTCACTGCTTTGCATGTCAACTACAATGTTTTCATGAGGCCATGAAAAAGGGTAAGCTGGGGGGTGTGTGGAGTATCAAGGAAGGTATGTTCCGATGGTTATTTTAGTATCTTTTCATTAGAACTTAAAAGCCTTTTGCACTAGAAACTTAGATAATGATGAGGATTTATAACGAAACACGAGAGATTAATTGGAAACACTGATAATTGTCATTCCTATGTGCAGGAGGGAGGAAAAACGGAAGGTGGCCATTCCAAAGGAAAAGACAAGGATGAGCTAACTGCTGTCCCTTTGACGGGAGACCGCAAGCAAACCAGATCAAAACGGATCAACCCAGGAAAGGAAGCGGAGATATCAGCCCGGAGCAAAAAAGGAAAGAAGTGACGCAGGATTAACGATTCTGCGAATCCCTCAGGATCTTAGATCCTGAGGGATCGCTATTTTATCTATTTTTTGTATCTAGATATCTCTGCCATCTTCCTTATATAAGGGATAGCACTGTTGGCTAGCGGGGAGGACTTTTTATGTAATTTCTTTTAAGGAAGATCAAGACTATGATCTTTATGTTCTATTGAAGACTTGAGTTCCTGTAATTTTA